>JAADXI010000666.1:0-16904 GCA_023337615.1 Pythium brachiatum | reverse complement strand
CGCGTTGATGGGCAGCCACGCGGCCGCGGAAGGGTTCAAGCGGCTCAGCTCCAGCAGTACGCACACGGCGAAGGCCTCGAACGTCACGAACGCCATCACGAGCAGGAACACTCCGCGAGAGGTGATCACGAAGCGTTCCTGTGGCTGCGTGGATGAGTCGACTGGTGAGACTACCTCCGCGGTTGCCGTCACAACAGCGGCGTCCTTTCTGGTGGTAGTGCTTGTATGTTCATGGCGCTGACGCAGGCGATGCGGCGCCTCTTCCTTCATGATGTCTGGTACTGGTGGTGGTGCCTGTTGCTGTGGTTATTGGACACTGAAGTGCTGGATGAGCCACTCGCAACGCCGGACTCGTCCTGGTCCGCAGGAGATCTTTCTGTGGAGTGTGGTCTTAGAAGACCTCTTCTGTCGCACTCTCCGCTTCTATCTGTTCGGTCTGACCTGTGGTGTCCACCGCAGTTCCGCGAATGAGCTGTGGATGGAGAGATCAGAAGAGAGTGGAGGGGAGGAGGCCAGTGCCCCGGCGGCCGCCTAATCCAAACGGCGCCAACCGCATGCGGCGTTCCTTTATTCTTAACCCAAGTCCCCCAAGATCAGGGCCACGCTGCCGGTCAGAGGCCGTCTTTTCTTTTGTTTTCCTCACATCACGGGAGCTTCTGATTGGCTACTGGACCCATGGGATCAGGTCGGTACCGTACTGCTCCAGTATGTACGCGACAAGCTCGGCCCCGAGCGCAATCAATTTGGCGGGCGATCCGCCAGCAGCTCCTTTCGAGCAGCGGACCCAGCCTATCTCTCCGGTTTAAAACAGGAGTTGCGATGAAACCACGCGAGTGATTACCGGGACTCGTGTTGATGCTGTTCCGTTGTGGTTTCGGGGTTGAACACCAGGCCAAAGGCTGAGGCGAAAACCGAGTTTGTGGTGGAGCGAGACCGACCGCCAGACGATTGTGATGATGGACCGAGTCGATTACGGATCGATCCCAGCAGGTCCCGTCCCCCACTTCAACGTCAACATCAATGGGATGCTGGCCAGTGGTTTACCAGTGCCGGTGAGGATAACGCGATCTAGTAGACATGGACGTGTAGATTCAAGCGAAGAACATCATCGATTCATTGGCCTGATTACGCAAAGAGACTGCGCGGCATGGCCTCGCGGAACATGGTCATGATACGCGTCCTGGCCTCTGGGTGCTTCCGCAGGCCGAACATCACGGCAGCCCCCGAGAGGAGGAGGAATGCCGTGAGCGAAGCCTTCTTGGTCAGGTTCAGGCGACCGCGTGGGCTGCGAGCGAGAGCGTTGGGTCTGTATTACATACACGCACACACGAGGAGAAAAAAACGGATGAGTGACGTCACACCGAAAGCAATCACAAGACAGCATCATCCATCGCGGAACGTACGGTCGCGTGGCAGTGCGAACGAGTCGCTCGAAGGCTTCAGTTGTCGACCGGTCGTCCTCCACGATGTGGGCGTTGGAGCTTTTGGCGACGCGCATGGCTTCGTCCCATTCCGCGGCGACAGGAATCACGTTGTCTGGCTTGAAACCGATAAACACGCGAGGAATCGCACTGGAGAGTCTGGCGTCCATGGCCTTCACGATCTCGAGCGACTCAGCGTCCAATGGATTGAACAGGAAACACAGCACGTCGGCACGCTTGTCGACCTCGTTTCCGGTCAGCTCTTCCGTGAGCTACACGTTGTGAATCACTCTGTTAGAGTCGCCCTGAAACAAGGTGATCACAGGAACTCACCAGCAAGTAGGTCGTCGAGTCTCGGTTTGGCACGGCATGCACGGCTCGGAGAATCTCTGGCTCGAGTTCGTCGTCGTTTTCGTTGCTAGCCACGTCGATAGTCTTGCGACCGACGAGCGTGTTGGCCAAACGGCTCTTGAGAGAGGCAACTCCTGAATAAACGTAGCACGTGACCACATTGCGGTCGATACGACTGGCCTGCCGAGTGGTGCTTCGACTCCTGTTTTGTATGCGAACACATCGTATCAGCCCTGAGCTCAGTACGCTATTCTGAAGCAGGCTATAGTCACGTACTTTGTGAACTCAATCGCTGGGTGAAGCTTGTCATCAAAACCGAGATAGTACAACGTCTCAAGCAGCTTCTCCGGGTTGTCTTGCGCAACGAAACTCCACAACGCGAGCCACGACGAGCGCGACAGCACGAACTTGTCCGCGATCAGCGTCGTCGCGAACAAAATTGGCGTCGAGATGGCCGAGCAGGTCTTCCACGGCACTTCCGTGTCGTCACAAATCGAGAAAATCTCGTCAAGCTCGTCTTGCGTGAGGCTGCCATCCTTGTCACCATCAAACTGACGCAGCAGGTGGTCCAGAAAGTCGATCGCGTGGGTTGTGAGCTGAGCAGACTGGTCATCTTCGTGTGGTGGCAGAGCGACTCGATCAACTGGGATATCCAGATGCAGGTCATTGCTGTAGCCGAGACTGCGGAGCACTTGCCAGCACGACTCGGGACGCTTGCGATCGATGAAGAGCTGCCACAGGTAGACAAACCCTTCGAAACGCACGCCGCTCCCGTCTTCCTTCACGCCTTCGGGGATTGTGGACTGCAGGAACTCGACCATGGTATCCATTTCAGTCGGTAGCAGGCGCATACCGAAGCAGTCCTGCTGGTAGTCATTCAGTTCATCGCGACTGAGCAGGCCGTCGCGGTCGCGGTCGTACAGGCGGAACGCACGCTTGATCGCCTTGACGCACATCGGCTCCAGCATCTAATACAGAAAACACACAGTGGTGATTAGAGCTATCCGAAATACAGCAAAGCCTCGGATCTCGGCGTGAACGTACGCGTTTCTTGCCGTTGTACAGCGGTTCCACAGGATACAAAACCGCCTTCTGCGCGTAGTAAAAGGCGCGGGCGACTTGAGCAAAGTTACGCGCCGAGCAGTCTCCTCCATCCACCGCAAACTGAGCCACAAGACATGGCCAGTTAGATCACACGAACAACTTCTCACTAAGAGGGAGCTCTTAGCCTATGTACCTGGTGCATGTTGGTGAGCTGGCGGATCTGGTTCGAGTGAAGGCCATCGACCATCGTGCTGGTGGTTACGACCGTCTTGATATCGTCCTTGTTTCCCACTAGCACCACGGGCACTTCCTTGTGGCGCGCGATGAGATCAAGCCAGCGACGTAGCCGCTGGATGGTCTCCGGACGCGTGAGGTCGTATACCAGCAAGATGGCATCACTACGCTTCGTGGCGTTGGCAACACGCACGATATCCGATACACGCGCTGTACAAAGCAACAGTAATAATCCAATTGTGAGTCCATCCGATCCACCCATAGGAGCTCTCGCATCCAGCAGATCCTCTCATGCGGCTCTCGAACGTACACGACGTGTCCGTAATGGAGATGATCACGTTCTCGTTGTTTTCTTCCGCTGGGATCTGCACATTGAGTAGCACACCAGGCACGCGCTCGCTGAAGTGGCGCGACACGAGCGAGCAGATCAGCGACGTCTTGCCCACTTTGTCGTCGCCCAGCACCTCAATCCGCACGACCTGCGGCTTAGTGGGCAGCTTGTCGCGCGGCGAGATCGCCTGGAACGACGCCACAGACGCAGAGGACACGCTAGCGGCGGCAGACGCAGTCGATGCGTTGCCGAGTGCCGCGTCGCGCGGCTCCGGAGACGCGGATGAAGACGCGGAGACCACCCCCATCGTTCCGTAGCTCTTCAATTTCGCTTCTCCTGTCGTCGTCGTCCCCACAGAGTTGGAGATGCGGGATACGGATCCCACACGGTGTTCCACATGGAGATAGAGGACGTCATGTAGGCTCACTATATGATTGGATGGAATTATGGTATTTTTTGATTGGCTGAAAGTGAGTAGTAACTGGGGGTTACGCTTTTTCGATCTGTGAAACGGCGTGTTCCTCTTGGCGTGAACAGCTCAGCTCCGCTCGCGAGCTGAATTGATAAGCGGCGCGCGTGACGCACCACCAGCCAACGGCTACTTCCGCACGCAACACACACAGGCACACGCACCTGCACGCGTGAGGCGGTACTGTACTGTAGGCGGCTGCAGGCACGCCAGTAGCGCCGACGAGTCGCCGGCCGCTCATTGGGGTTCTGTATTTACACCACGAAGAACTTCCCAAGCGACTAGATTCCGCCCAAGGAAGGAAGAGAGGGATAGGGCGGTGCAGTGGCTGCCTGTGTCACAGCTCTCGCTCCCACGCGTAGCAGACTAAGATCGACGGCTTGGGGCGTAAGGATGCCGCCCACGGGCATTGATAGCACGTACAGCGGCAGCCCCACGCGGCGCAGCAGTAGACGAGAAATCATGGCGAGCGTAGTGCTGGATGACAACAACACGGAGATCCAGGAGACGAAGGGATGTGAGGAAGGCAAGCCCACGGAAGTAGAAGAGGAAGAAGAAGATCGTGATGATAAGAGCTGGCGCACGCGCGGTGAGTCGTCGCCGACTGCGTCGTCCGCGGCGTTTAACTCGCCGCGATCTCTGTTTATGGACAACCCACGAAGCTGGAGCTCACTTGCGAGAAGCGACCGCAGTCCACAGTGTCCGGAGCGGCTCAAGCGGCAGTTGTTCTGGCGCAATGTCGTACGACAGTACAACTTTGTGAACCAGGAAGACGAGCGCGAGCTGTTGCTGTCGCTCACGCAAGGAATCGACTGGATGAACATGAAGATGCTACCACGCGAGTTCATGGCACGCCACAAGGAGATCTACCACCTGATCTGCAGAGCTGATTATGAGCGATCCAGTACGATCCAGCGGGATGTAACGCGTACGTTCAGCATCTTCGAACGCAGTCAACTGCCCAGTCGAGAGAGAGACGTCAACGCTCAGCAGCGTGCGTTGTTCCGGGTCCTCAACGCAGTCGCCGAGGCTGAGGACGGCTACTGCCAGGGTATGAACTTCATTGCCGCGCTGTTCCTCGTGGAAGGCCTTGACGAAGCGGATGCCTATGCGTTGTTCCTGTATCTGCTCAAGAAACGGCATCTCGCTCGGGTATACCAGCACAGCTCAACGTTCCTGGACGACTATCTCTACCACTTCGAGCACATGCTGCAGAATGAGTTGCCTGATCTCTACCAGCACTTGCACACCCAGGGCTTCGCGATTCCGATGTATGGCATCGAGTGGTTTACAACACTGGTACGTCTTTTGCTTCAGCCAATGCACGCAAGTCTTCTAGAGGCTGATTGATGGTTGTCTATTGTAGTTTTCATTGTCGACCAAACCGGATCTCGCATGTGCCATTTTCGACCTCTTCTTCGTGGGCGTCCAGGATATCTTCCTCCGCATGGGACTGGCGATCCTGAAGCTTCTGGAGGCACCGCTGATGTGCATGACGTTCGAGGACTTTCTCCGTGACTTCAAGCCGCTAGTACGGCAGATCGATCCGTACCAAGCCGTGTTCCAAGCTCTCTCCTTTGCCCTCAACCCACTCGTGCCGAAGGGAGAAGACACGACCACTCACATCGCACAGCTTCATTATCAACGCATTGCTGCTCAAGCCGGCAAACTGTCTAGCAGTGGCCAAGTAGCATCGCCTCCTTGCACCTTCCATCTCCACCGCACGCTGCCACCGGAGCTAGCGATGGACATCCAACAAGGTGACGTTGCTCAAGTCATCTCCACGTGGCTCTCGCTCACATCGCTTCGCCCGACGCCTCTCCACTGTCTCGTGCTGGCCAACGAGATTCTCCACTTCGCGATCTGGCACGGACAAGTTCCAGTTGCTGTCGCAGCGATTCACCAGCTAGGCGCGGACGTGGACAACGCAGACGAGACTGGGCTCACACCACTTCACTTTGCTGTGATCCGGAACCAACCCGATATGGTGCGGCTCCTGTTGTGTTTCGGAGCCAACCCTGCGTTGTGTGGCGGGCGATGGAGCGGCTCCACGGAGGGACTGACGTCTTTAGAATCCGCAAAGCACTGGAAGTTTTGTGACACCGCGGCCGTGAGACTCGTGCTCGAGAGACAAGTGTGTCTGTGCTGCAACACCAAGTTCGACGCGTTTGCGTTCCATCGAGAAACGTGTAAGAAGTGCAAGTTCCAGTACTGCGGACGAGGCGACGATCCGTGTATCGGCCGCCATGAATGTCCAGCCAAGCATCGCCGACGGAGGCAAAAACTCGAAGTGTTTGCATCGACCGATGGATGCGATGCTGTTGAAGCTACGACTCCCAGTAGCGAGGACATCTCTCCGTCTCCGTCGTCGTCTGCGGAGTACCACATCAGCCGCAACAACTCGGACACTTCATCGTCATTCGTGTATATTAGCTCCCCGGTGGATGATCTGCCATCGGATCCCTCCCCGGAGACTGCGCTTCCTACTTCTACAAATTCTGGTCTACAAAGTACTACGGGCCTACTGGCCTCACTGACCGATTGGTTCGGTCTCACAAGTCCACACGAAACAAGTGACTACGAGGATCGAGCCGACGAAATCCACGCGCTTGACTTGAGCCGAAGCCTCCAATTCTCCTCTCGGCCCGAGTGGTACTGCAACGCAAGCCACTGCCACAGCGTCTTTGCGTTCTTTTCTCGCGGAGACGAGTGCGTCCAGTGCGGAGGATTGTTTTGCTCACTGGATTTTGATGCTCGCACTTCGCGATGCCGGACTTGTGCTGGTACGAATACCTGAGTCGAAGTCGAGTCGATGGAAAGCTTGAGCATTTCAACCAATAACTTAATGGGCTCAGCCTGGATCGTCTTGTCTATCCTCCAGTGTCTCTACCCCCTTTCCCTCAACTTCCCTTTGCTCAAGACGCAGTCAACGGCTCGTTTGACAACAGCGTCAGTGTGTTCAGGTCCGAAATCTCGAAGATCTCCTCGTCCCCTCCCTCACCATCGGCTTCCCCGTTACTTGACATGGTCGAGCTGCTGCGAGAGCGGAAAAACTCCGACTGCGCGCGACTCAACTCAATGGCTTCGATGGCCGACGCGCCATACAAACTGTCGTCAATGACGCTGGTCGACACGGAGCGAGACAGCGACTTCATGGCTCGGAACGAGTTGAACTTGGCGGGCGTGCAACGCGCGGCGCCGGGCACGGCCATGCCTTCGTCTTCGCTGTAGCACCACCGCGACGCGTCACAGCCACTCGTCGGCGAACAGTCGCTCTGCGAGCCATCACCGCCGCTGCCAGCCGCAGTCTCGTTGGCTGCTGCGAGTGTGAGCTCACGGTGATAGCGCAGGCGCTGGATCTCATGCTCGTAATGGGCCACGTTTTCCGTCAGGTTCTTCACACACACGTCAAGCTGCGGGAACATCTCGTGCATCAGCGTCCACAGCGGGAACACGATCTTGTGCGCGAAGAAGTGCTGGCCTTCGACCATTTGCAGCGGATCGTCGATGTGCTGGTACGACACAGGCAGTTTCTCCGCCTGCTCGAGCAATGCCTGGAACGCGAACTCCTTTGAGATCATGTTGCTCCACTTGAGCGCGATGTGCTTCGGGTAGGTCTGTCCACAAAGATCGCTCGCGTGAACAATCGTCTTGACCAAGAACGTGCGCTCCTCGAGCGTACCGTTGTAGTTGCTCTGGAAGGTCGACTGCTTTGGCTTCGCCTCCAGCGTTGAACACGCCAGCACACGCCCGGACAGCGTCTTCGACGACGAATTGCTCGGCGTCGTCCCGCTCACGTCAGCCGGGAACACGGCTTCACGCACGACGTTGATGATCTCGCTCGAGTCTTCGGTCGTCGTCGTCGTCGTTTGGACCGACACTGCCGATGCAGCGCTGCCGCTGTTGTTGTTGCCACTGGGGAACGCGCTGCCCATGCAGGCTTCCACCACTGGCGGCAAGTTCTCCCGCTTCATCGACATGTTATGCGAGTTGGTCGACTTGTGGTGGGGCGTCGGGTGGACCATCTTCTCCATCGACTCGCACATCTTGAAGTGCTGTGCCATATCCGTGGAGAGGATCGCCGTCACGATCATCTTGCGCAAGTAGCGAAAGTCCGGGACGGACAGATTGTGCAGAATGTTCGCGCCCTTCTCCTTGGTCATGATCTTGAACGTCGTACTCGCGTGGTGTCGCTCAAGAACCGACTCGTCACTGTACAACATTGCCAGGGGCGATCTGGACACAATCTCGTACGAGTTCGTGTGGCCGGGGTGGTCCACGTCGTGGCAATACGCAGCGATCAGACACGCGGCGATGTCCAACGGCTGCAGCATCTTGGCGGCCTCCGTGGTCTTCAGCAGCACGTAGGTCATGTGCACCACCGAGACAGCGTGGATGTAGTTGTGGAACGGGTTCGGGTGGTAGGTCTCCTTCACGGCATAGATGAAGTTGCGCAGCGTCTCTTCGTCGCACTGCAGAATCTCCGGAACGCGGAAGTCCAGGAACATATCGCGCACGAGAACAGGCAACGAGTCGGCGTCGGTCGCGAAAATGTTGAAGTTCCAGAGCGGGATTTCCTTCGGTGGCGGGCCCACTGTGACAGTCAGCGGCGGAGACAGAGACAGCGGCATCTCGTTGGCGGAGTCGTCCATGAAGTCGGCCCGATCGATGCTCGTACACTTGTTCGTCCCGTGGGCTTGATCTGCAGTGCACACCACGCACTCCCTCGAGTGGCTCTTGAAGAACGAGTGGCGCAAACGGTCAGCGGCGTGGTTCACGTTGGCGTTCGCCACGTACTCGGTGTAGCACTCGAGCAAGTTGACCTGGCTCTTGGCTCGCTGCGCCAACACTTTCTCGGCCCGGGTGTCTGCAAGAAGTTTGATGTACTCGATCTCGTTACTCCGGCGACGCAGGATGACAGCAACTTCACTAGCGAAGGCCTCGAATGCACATTCATCATCCAGCGAGAACGAGTCTTCGCCCTCCTTGTTGAGAATCTCCAACACCGCCATCGGTCTGCTGTTCTCGTCACAGTTCGACTCGTTCTCGATACCGACCGGAACGTACAGAGCGCAACGCGTCTTGATTCCACGCTTCACATCTAGATCGCCGATGTAGCGAGAGTCTTGCTGAGCGTCCGCAATGTTCAATGTCAGCCGGTGTTGAGCTGCGTATCCAAGTGTGCTCGTCTTCAGCGGCACACGGATCGTTTCTTCGTGGTACGATGACGACAGCGTCCAGAGCTCGTCCGTTTCCCAGTCGATCATAAACAGCGAGAGGCGTTCCGACTTGGTAATGTGGTACGCACCAGCGATCACGCCGTCGACGAGGTTCAGCACCGTGTCTTCCGTGTCTGAGGAGCTGATGATATGGAGCAGCGCCTTCTGCGTACGGTCCGAGAGCAGTACGTCGTGGTACTCAATACATTTGCGCATACACGAGCTCAGGATCGGGCCCAGCCACGAGAGCAGCTTCATATCCAGCTCGTCCAAATCCGTCTCGCGCGTCGCGTCCTTGGTCGTCATCTCCACCACAGCGTACACGTTGTTGTTCTCGAGCAGCGGTACGCAGATCAGTTTCTGGAAAATGCTCTCCTGGGGCAAGTCGATCTCGGCATCGTAGTGGAGATCCTGCGCAAAGAGCTGTCGGCAGATGGGCGTCTTGCTGGTCACCGCGTGGCCGACCAGTCCTCGGTGTTGGGCGATGCTGGACAATGTGCCTTGGCCACGGACGACGCGGGACATACTGTTGCGGTTCGGGTCCACCAGAAACACTGCCGACTGGGCAGCTCCCACTTGGTCTTCCAGATAGTCCTGCAGCTCGCGGATCATCGCGACCACATCGTTCATGGACAGCAGCTTCTGCACGAGCTCCCAGAACGCGCGGTGTTTTTCTTCTGCCTCCACAAGGGCGCTCGTGATGGATCGTTGGCGTTTGCGAAGTGGCGAGCTACCGGTATGCTGTGGAGTAGCAGGGGGCGTGGCGCGCGTCTCGCCTGGACAACACGGACTCATACCGCCTCGCTGGGCAGCTACAAAGCCCACAATGTGCTGCCACACTCCGCTCTTGCGGGTCGTATTGGTCGTTGGCTTTGCCTCTTCAGGGTTCGGTTCATCTTCTGGATTCCGCGTCAAGCTCGCTCCCTCTGTTGACACGGTATCGTCGCCGCTGGAGCCGCCTCGTGAGTAGTACTGGTGCTGGAGCTGCAGCGGCGACTCGCCCACCGACATGGTCGTGGCTTCCGACAGCGAGTGCGGTTTGTGCTCGAGCATCACGTTCGACGAGGACAGGCGACGCCGATGGCCGGCCTTGTCCTCGGCCAGTGTGGCCATGTCCTTGTTATCCAGTTTGTTCATCAGCCACGTCGCCTGCGTGGCTGTGGGTCTGCTTGCGTCGGGGTCTGTTGTCGCTGCTGTGCTTGTGGATGTGCTGCTGCTTCCAGCCGCTTCACTCGACTGGCGATTGCCCATTGTATCTGTTAGTCACTCCACTGTACTTGGTGCTGTGTGACTACGCGTGCGTGTTTCTCTGTGAGCGTCGCTCAATTGATCCGCGAATGCGCTGGCCGGTCAAGGGCTTAACTTGTGTGTCTCGGGTGTCGGCCACGGGGCATCCAGCGTCCCAGAAGCGGCGGGGCGTTCTCGTTTCTTGACCACTGCGACACTCGTTTCACGTCGCGTGGGGGAGCTCCTCCTTCTCGATGGATCTCCGCGAATTCGAAGCAGACAGCGACCGCGAGTGGCTTGGCGGATACACAGAGAGCAGTAGATCAATGATACGCCCACGCGTGGAGAATGCGTTCAGCGAGTGGCGCGGCGCAGCGGCAGAGCGGTGGCGCCTTGCACGAGCTCGATGTGTTCGCACTCGGGACTTGCTTGTGCGTTGTGGCTGCCTGTCCCAGCAAAGCGGCCGAGGCCAAAGGCGGTTCGGGCAACGCTCTACGACGCTTCTCTTCCCCAGTGTGATAGTGATCCACGGGTCGGGTTCCACGAAAAGCGGGTCGGGTCTATTCCACCTGAGCTTTGACAACTTCGACGAGAACCCCCAACCCGCCCATCTGGACCATATTATATTATAGCAGGTGATTGTGTGTCTCGGGGTGTCTCAGGTATGGCAGGTTGAGAAACGAGTTGACGGGTCGGACCCGCGATCGGAGATTAACCTGTGTGGGTTGAATCTGGTTACGACCCGCCGCTCAGTCGTGTCGCATCGCACGGCAGTGACCAGATATCGAGAAAAGTTCGTGACAGTCCCACCCTTGGAGGTTTGGGTGCAGCCATTCCATTCGTCCCTTCGAGCCACCCACCCACTGGGTGGGAGTTTGTATGGCGTACAGTATCGATCTCTAACTCGTGAAGGTGCTGTCTCGACGGGCCGTGTCCTTTCGTGGACAATAATACCATGGAAAGAAGGCAAGGCGTCGCTGGCTTTCTCTCGACTGCTGCACGTCGGTCTCCTTCGCGCCGACTGGGGCCACCTTGTACGAAGCACAACACAAAACAGCACAGGACAAGACACACAGGACAAGACACCCGTCGGTCGCCATGCCCTCCACTGTGGAGGGCACACAGCGCGTGCAGATGCCGTGCGGCTGCGGGTCCACCAACATCGGTGTTTACAGGCCGCTGGAGCGATGGATGCATCACGGATGCGTGGATACCAGTGCACTACACTACAGTTGTAAATCCTCTGCCCCTCAGACCGCAATTGTTGCCAAACCACAGCCAAGAGGAAAGCAACTCCCATGCGTGTCGCACGAAGACACCACCGCGCATCGAAGTGACTTGTGTGCGGCCTTCTCCCCATCCACGTTGGGCCTGACGATCTTTATTCAATGCTTCTCCATCCTGCCCAGATCCTTGATACTGCCGGTGCACAGTGCGACGATAGTGCACTGCACTATCGTACTGACAATCTTTATAAATTGAACGCCTCTCCAGATCCTTGATTTTCTCAAGAACTCTTCCTCACCAAAGTCTGCCGGGCCGGCAGTGCCGGCCCACTTGATCAAAACTCTTGCTCTTGGAGGCGACGACTCCAACCTGATGAAGCCCTCAATGGGACGGAGGACGGATGGGCGTACCACACTGAACGCATGGTGCGCTTAGTCGCGCAGCCAGGCCGGCGACTTGATTTCTCTGCTTGTCACGTGTTGGGATTCACTTGTGAAACAGTACGCTGGAGAAGCCGGTCGGTCGGCCAGATCCGCCAGCTCAACTCACTCGAAGCAGGCCGCGCCGCCTTCAGCGGTTGAACACCGGGACACAGAATCCAGACGCGGCGAGGGTTGCAGAGTGCAACTACACAGCTAAATTTACCAGAGTTCGCGCGGCCTTGCGCGATGTGCTTGTAAGCTGACAGCAAGGCGAGGAGCTCGCCGACGAAGAGCTTCGTCATGAAGTCTTCGTGAGCCCCTGCCGATGAGACAATCAATCGGCCTGTTGGACTGGGCTTCCGCAGAAGAGTGGTGCCTCGAGAAATGGACGAGCGACGAACGAGATCTGGCACGCAAGTATCCATGGGATTTTTAACAACGACGACGAACGGAGCGGGCGAGTTATTGAGGAACAAAGCCTGGAGCGACTGGCGTTCTAACTCGAAGCGTGGCTTGGTATGCTGAGCTGGCAGCGCTCATGTCTCGCCACTGGCGTCGCCAGCACGACGGCAACGCCAGTATCGAACGCGTGTGTTCCCTAACGTTGCTTACACCTCCAGGAACGTGAGCAGACACACAGCGGCGGTGGCGGGCGACGGCAAAAAGTCGTCCACGCCGTTCTGCCACCGGCACGACTCGTCGTACAGAAACTCCATGCTCTTGCGCAGCGAGGCGTGGAGCGACGCGCCTTCGTTCTCGTACAGCCACATCACAGTCGCCCACGTGACAGTGGCCAGCGCGGGGTACACTGCATCAAACTTGTGGTCGCTGAACGGTCGCACGCCGCGCTTGGCGAGCACGCGCACGGTCGCGATCATCACGCGCGCCAGCAGATACATCACGATCTGGTAGTTCACACCCGAGTATCGCCCCCACACGAGGTAACCACCCACAGCTCCGGCCACGGCGGCGTGCCAATGCACAGCAGGCTTGCCCATCGGCGTGGTGATGCTGCTAGGATCGATGATCTGCTTGTTCTGGCGCATCACGGCCAGCACCATCTTGTAGATGCCGACAAACAGCGCCAAATTCTTGGTGTGCTCAAACGTCAGGCGCACCACACCGCGCACTTTCTCGCGCAGCGTGCCGCTCTGGAACAGGAAAATCATCACCATCGCTGCATTTATCCATCACACGGTGTTCATCACGTCAGTTCTTAGGCGTCTCACTACGTGGAGAGCTCATTCCTACGTGGCAACGTACCGTGCGGAGCGCGGATCTTGGTGCCGTAGTACGCGCCATTGCGGATACCGCGTAGAATGCTCAGGAGCGCCTCCATGTCCACTGCGATGAAGAGATCCACACAGGCTTCTTCGCTTGCGGGGGGCACTCGGAAATTCCGAACGATGGAGCTTCCCGGTCAAGAGCGATGACGCCGTGTTCTCCCCTCCGCGTCACCATGGGGAACCGAAGTTAAACTGGGAGTTGATGTGGACCACATTAAATCTGTACTTCAAGTTGAAGTAAATACGGTTGTGATGGCTGCACTTTCTACCTTATTCTAGGTCAAGGAAGGTGTGCTGCTCGGTTGAAGAGCTGCTGGTATGCGTCGTTGACGAGCGAGTAGACTTCTTCGACCTTGGCTCGCAATGGAGAGACGCTACTGTGAGATGAGTCGCTGCTGAAGACCCATTTGTCGGGATGCCACTCCAGCGAGCGCTTGTGGTAGGCTCGGCGAATGACGGATCGGTTCGAGCCTTCCGGGATGCCCAGGCACGCCCAGGAGCTCATTGCGCGACTCGGGATGTTGAGGCCCCTGTATGTACACACAAGTGTTAGCAATAAGGCAATACATCCGTGCGGAGAGAGGTATACGCACGTGAGAAGCTGGTAGGTCATGTGAGGAAGAGCGTAGAGTCTCGCGTGGGCTGTGCTGCTGAGAGGCCGGAGACCATCGTATAGTTCGACCCACACATTCTCACAGTGCAGTCCACTGAGAACGAGACGTAAAGGCAGCATCAGAACCTGCACAGCGGAGAGCGATGTGTTCGTGGTGAGTGGAGTTGGTTGGGACTGCTCTTTCCCACACTGTAGGAACGAGAAGATCTGTCGGCAGCTCTCAAATTCACGCTGTTCGCTTTCGTTCGACCGAACACGGAGCCGCGCGACCAAATCTTCCACTCCAGAGGCATGAAGACGCAGCGTGAAGTTGCCAGAAGTGATAAAGTGTAGCCCCTGGAAGAGAGCTGAGCCGTTGACAACGGGAGTGTAAGTGAGACCACGAACTGGGGTCTCATTGGCTGGCAGATCTTCATCGGGTACAACGCTGAAATGGATGTATCCTTGACTCCATGACGGCATTTCGTCTCCGAACTGATTCAAGACGCGAACTTCCATCGAGAAAGGACACCTGGTCATCAGCTCGGGGCACTCGTAAGTGAACCGAGCGATTTCCAGTGATGACGGATTCGATACAGTGGTTTGACACTCGTGGATCACACGCGGTGTCAGCGGCACACGATTGCGGACTCGGTGGGATATGCAGCTGCCTGGTGTTGGAGACACTGCACGTTGACATGCAGCAGCTACATCTCGCCATTGAATTCGAAGATACGGGGGAACCCCATTCGCGCACCGTGCAGGTTTATCGTCGAGAGCCTGATGGCAGAGTGCAATGATATCCTCGGTAGCCATACCAAATGAACTGATGCTGGCACATTGAGCAGGACCGACGGACACTGCCTTGGAGCAAAGCTTGGCCTTGTGGGAATCCAATGGCAAGCGAGGTAGTGACCATTTGGCACAAGCCGTTGGCGCTTCACTCTCCGCTCCAGTGCACAGGAGGACTCGGTCGAAGTCGGAGAAGTGATACGGTGCAGCGAAAAAGCATTCCGCGGGGGCGGTGGATGTGGCACCAGCGCATAAATTGCTGGCCAGTCCTTGCTCGAAAACTGTAGCCGACACGTGATGAAGTTGATTGATGCATTGGGCTGGAGATGATGAAGAAGCTTCGCGACATAACTCGACCGCATCGGATAAACCACCCGGTAGTCGCTGTAGTATTGAAGCCTGGATAGCGCGGAGGCACGAATACGGCATCACTGAGGGTGCATCTCGACACAGTCGGACTCGCAGCTCAAACGAAAGCGACGGGTTGTGCGCATCCGTCGCCACCAAGCAGTCCAGAGAGGACGAGATACTCTCGCCTCCGCATATCTCGATCAGCAGCAGCGCTTTTCGATCTGGAGTGACCCTGCCGTCTCCTCCGATCTTGAAAAGCTGGCGGCTGGCCGTGGTGACGCACTCAGCTCTGTCGACTTGACCGTTTTCCATTGCTTGTTGGTGTCCACACAAGCGAACAACTTGGCGAGGGGCGAAAAGTCGGCTCGGTAACTTCTTCACACACCGAACTGTCGGATGCGAGTCTGTCGCGCCTTGGCAGAGCGTCGCAAGATCAACTAGAGGCTGCGATCTCGAGAATTCGGACGTATACCACGAACGGAGCGACGTCACACACTCTACTGGAGCTGCTGTTGCCTGGGACTGGTGGCATAGTACGCTAATGGACTGGACATCCATCCAGCGGAGCCGTTGCTGAGCTGCGAGCACGCACTGCTGTGGAGAATTGACCGTGGTCTCCGCAAACGCGCACACAGTCGCAACGACCTCAGCGTTAGCATGGCGTTGTAGTAGCTGCTTGGCACAGTCCACGACGTCTGTTATTGTGCTGGAGTTCCCACGGCGACAGAGCTGGTATTGAAATGCTTGAGGCAGGGACGGGGGAGCACGCCTAAGGCAGTCACCGATCGCAGCAGGGTCTCCACGGAACGCAGTGCAAATCTGTACGATGGTCGCGATCGCTTTGGCTTGCCTAGCAGCCACCCCGTGTCGCTTAAACTCGAGCAGACACTGAGTCGGGCGGTCATCCACAGCGCTCTTGCACACTGGTATCGCGTGCGCGCGCCAATCCTTCGGGAGAACAGACCAGCATTCAGCTGGACGTGTATCCATCGCCCATTCGCAAAGGTTGATCACGCCCGCGAGGGTATCGGCTCTCGCTGCCACACCATGCGAGCTTCTGAAGGCAGTTGAAGCACATCTTGCTGGTCCGTCGTCGAGATTGTGAGCATCAGCATGGAAGCAAAGTCGCTTGGCTTGGTCCGCTGTCAGCTGCCTTGGGGCCAAGCGAATACATCGAGTGATGGACGTCGGCTCCACAGTAGCATCTCCGCACACGAAGCACCACGCTGCTACATGGGCCAGCACAAGCAGCGGAAGCACACAGTGTCGCTGCTGGAAGCGTTTAAATGCATCGCGAGCCGCCATGCAGCCAGCCCTTCGAGTGAGGCTGTTGCTGTTGCAGGATGGATGCGACGCTTCAGGGTGAATGGCTCAGAATAGAATCCCGCCAAAACAATTCTAATAACATTCCACATTACCACCGCACGCAACTTGGCCTGCTCATAGTGTCGACTCGATACACGCACCCGCGGGACGCGACCCAGCCGTCTCAGGCCTCTCTCTCTCTCTCTCTCTTAGAGCGGATACCACTTCCTGTCTGATGGTGCCGTTGCCCAACAGGTCTTCGTCTTCCAGTCTCTTTCTTCACAGCTTGGCATCCTTCTTTCGGTCTGCTTGAGCTAATCTACTTATTGTTCAGTGATTGCTGGTGAGAGATCGTTGAAGTACGGGTGGTTCATCGCATCAGCCGCCGTAATGCGCTTGGCTGGATCGTACTGGAGCATCTGCACCAGCAAATCCACGCCGTCTTCATCGAGCGTCGGCACCAAGTGGGCTAGCGACTCTGGCATGGGGTAGATCGGGAAGTCGCGCTGTACAATTCAGATCATAGACAGACAACTAAGTCAGCATTTTGTCGTGAACCATTGTAGACGTAGGAGTGACGTACTCGGTACTCTGGCAAGTCGACGATGTTCGGGTAGATCTCGGTTGTCGGCG
>JAADXI010000665.1:0-16908 GCA_023337615.1 Pythium brachiatum | reverse complement strand
AGTCTGCGCGGCGACCCGGCACTCGCGTCACTGCACACGCCCATGGACACCACCGGCCATGGAGAAGACTTGCTCTCGCGGATCCGTCGGAAGGTCCGCGAGGTGAAGCTCGCCAACGCAGCCCGTTAGGCGAGATCGAGACACCCACGATAACTGCCCACGAACTCACTCGACCAACAACACCAGCACTAGTACCAGTACCAGTACCAGCACGAAGAAGACGGAGACAGAGACGAGCGGCGTCCGAAGCAGCAGGAACATGAGCGAGAGCTAGCACGAGGCGGCGACACACACCCACGACGGCGCTTGTTGACACGGTGCGCATGCAGTCGTTCACTGATATTACACAGTGGAGGCATGCGCACACGCAGCGGAAGCGCCCGAGTGGTGGTGGTGTGTTCGGCTGGATCGTCCAGTTCTCTCGCTCGAGGTTTCCTGTACGTGGAGGCGCTGCTATATGCTGGATGGATGGTACACGGTGGTTGTCAGTAGACGCAGTTGTGAGATAGATGCATGTTCCAATATGTCCATTGATAGTTCACCCGCGGTCTCCTTCTCCGTCTCTTCTCTTCCTGTGCCCCAAAGACTGTGAGTGATCATGCTCGTGGTCAGCTGCGATGTTGTGGCCGAACTCACCACTGACTCACCTTCTCTAATCGTCTCCAATGGCATTGGGCAGCTTCGCTTATCGCTTCGCCATTTCCTGGTCCTCTTTCTCCTCTGCATCAACAGTCTGCTCGGCTGTTCCGTTGGTCTCGCACGCGTCCACTTCGCTGAGCATAAGTTGAAACTTGGCCACCACGCGCTGCAGCATGCGGTTCGTGGCGATCGCTGGCAGCACAAGCGACCGCAAGAGGCCACGCTTGCTCAAGCCCTAGATCGCACCGCCAGTTGCTGTCAGTCAGCTTCATCACCACGACCACATATCATCAAGAGGATTAAAACTCACGAGAACGTCATCTCTCCACGCGGAGGCGCCACCAACAGCTTGAGTCGAGCGAGTAAACGGACCCATGAGCTCCGCACAGAGCTCCTCGAGTCGCGTCACATCTTCGTCCGCCGCCAGGAAGCGCACGTACGCCTTGAGCCAGTACTGGTACTCGCTCGCGCTCTGTAGCACAACCGTCGTTGTGATCTGATGCTCGAGATGAGCGCGAGTCACACTGCGTTGAGTGAGTGGGTCGGGCAGGTCCTTGAGCATCGCAGACGCCACGCCACGCTGGTTGCGGCTGAATCCGGACGCGTTCTGGAGCCGACGAAGTGGTCCCATCTACAGAAGCAAGCGAATCAGTGAGCACAATCAAACGACTGAGAGGTCCAATACGAAAACGCCACGTACCGGGATCTCACGCGCCACCACGACGTCGGTCGAAAGCGAAGAGTGGAAGTCGGAGTACACGAAGCTGTCGTCGGCCACTCGCATCCTACAGACACCACCACGACGGATCCGTTATCAACTATGCTTGCAGTGGCCTCACGCGGCTCAACGTACCATGACTGCATGTCGCCGTCGAATGCGTACGAGTGAAGGCTGGCAGATCCTCGTGTGTCAACACTTGACACGGCGAACGTGATTGTTGGCTGTCCACTGGGCGAAAGGGAGCTGCGCAGCAGTGTCACGCGGTGACTGGTTGAATACATCGACTGAAACAACATCGTGGCTATCAGTTCGTGGAGTTTCCATGCAGCAAGACGTGGAGTGCAACGTACCGCAACAACGGATTCGATCGAATCATTCAGCTGTAGCTTGCGCGTAGCCACGTTCCAGATCTTGGTCATGCCGCTGGACAGGACCACCATGAGAAACGGCGACTTGCGCGGGCTGCACTCGACAACGGCAGGAGATCCACCGAGGGCTACAGATGTCAACACGTCAGCAGCAATACTGTATCACCAATAGATCACTGGTAGCAGGAGTCGACTCACCAATACACGGAAAGAGACGACGACCGCTAGCGCTGAGAACGAACAGATCCCCCGTGGCTGTGGCGACAGCACAGAGCGTGGCGTTGCCAGCCACGGCGACGACGCGTCCAGCAAAGCGATCGACCCACTTGACGGTACTGTCCTCACTGCAGCGAACAGTCGAATACACCGGACCTTGCTCTGCTATGTGGTATATCCATGTAAGGCACCGAATCGAAGTCGAATGCAACCAGGCTGAGTTCAGCACGCACCTGTGGCTTCGGCAGCAGTCGCGCCAGTGATATTGTGCACAATGACCTCCACGATCGCTTGCTTTGCATTCGCTGGCGTCGGCGTCTCGGCGGTTGTGATGTCAATCTCCACAGAAAACGACAATCGGAAAGGCGCGACAGGCAGCAGCGGCTCCGTTGGCGTCTCACCATTCACAACTCCATTTGCGCTACAGAAGACAAGAGGCTGTCAGATCCATTGCAACACAAAACCACAATGCACTTGCTGGGCGTACCTGAGGGCTGTGAGTACTTTCGGTGGTCGCGGTGTAACCTCCTTTGCCTTGGCCATGATCGCAGCGCCTGCTGAGGTGCCGCGCTCGCCGTCTCGCTTTCGCTTGAGCGACAACTCTCGTTGGCGCTTTGCGTCGGCCTTCGCTGCTGATTGATGGGCCGTGATGATGGAAGCTCCCGCATTTGATATGACGGCCACTTCGCTATCGTCTGCGTCGGGAGCTGGTTGGCCGGATGGCTTCGCTGTCATGCGCTCGTCCAGCAGACTCGTATCTCCGAGGCTGTCTGGAACGGTTGGACCGAGTATATTCTGGATCTTGTTGGCGACTGACGCTGCGTTCCGAGCAGCTGATTCAACTGCTGCTGCAGAAGTGGCTGCATCATTTGACTGATTTAGCAACACGGGAGCGATGCGCTTCTTGTCGCCCTTCTTGGAGACAGCCTGCAGGATATTCACAGTGCCCGGCTGGGTCGCGGTAGGAGGAGCAGAAGCTGAGGCATTCGCGAGTGCGACGCGCTTCTTTTTTGGCACGAGCGTGTTGGAGGATCCAGTACCGACTGTGGTTGCAGGCTTGCGAGCAGACTTGGCTTCGAGCTGCAGTTGCAATGGGTTCTCCACGAACGTCGACGCCAACGTGATGCCGGCCCTCGATCCATACTAACACGCCACGCATACACCAGTCAGCTTCTATCGCAGCTTGTGAGCATGCAGCACCGTCGACTATCCTTACCTTTGTCTGCAGGATCTTGCTCAGCCGCACGTCCGACACAGGAGCTCCGATCTCGTCCGGCTCGAGCTGGAAACAGCAGATCGTGCCATCCAAAGAGCTCGCAATCAGCAACGCAGCGCGGTCCTCCGTCTCGTCCACAAGCCACGTCAAATCTGTCACCGCCGCCTCGAAGCATCCTTTCAGCACTGTCAGCGGCCGCGCCATGTGCGCGAGCCAAATGCTGATCGTAGCGTCGTCGTCGCCCACAGCGCAGCACGCGTACTCGTCCTTGTCGCTCTTGCCGAACAGCTTCGGGTTGAACCGCGCGCACGTGACGACGCCTTCGTGGCCCACAAAGTCCACGTCGTTGGTCCACGTCGTGCGGTTCAGCAGCGCCGCGATGTTCTTCTTGGACTTGAAGCCGTGCGTCGCGCATACCACCGAGCCATCAGGCGACCACGAGAGCCGCCGGAAGTGCGACTTGGACGCGCAGTTCTCGAACGGCTCGGCGATCACCTGCGCTGTCTCCTGCCAGTTGTCCACGCGCCACACGCGCACAGTCTTGTCTTCGCCGGCACTCGTCAGGTACTTACCCACAGGGTCCCAGGCCACGCCCTTGACCCAGCCATTGTGACCGGTCAGCGTCTGCAGTGGCGTGTGCATCACGGACGTGAGACTCGCCGGGTCCACGTCCCAGATACAGATTGTATTGTCGAGGGAGCACGTGGCCAGAAGCCGGTCGTCGGGCGACCACGCCAGGTCCTGTACGGTCATCGTGTGGCGCTGCAGCATGGCCGCACGCGTCCAGTTCTGCTTGTTGCGTGGAGCGTTGGAGCCGAAGGCCACGGGCGGCGGCACGCCTGGCTTGAGCTCGTACAGCAGCACGAGCTGGTCGTCGGATCCCGAGGCCAGGAAGCGGCCGTGCGCCGCCCAGCGCACGCAGTTGACGGCTTGCTCGTGGAAGCTCAGCGTCGCGAGCAGCTCAAACGCCGCCACGCCCTCGCCGTCGGGCGTATCAGCCAGCGACCAGATCTTCACAGTGTTATCTACAGCACATAACAAGCGTGAGAACGAGCGTGAAGACGTAGGAAATCCAAGGCACACGAACCTCCGCCCGCCGTCGCGAAGAGCTGCTTGGTGGGATGCGCGTCAACGCCGTAGATCGCGAACGCTTCACACAGTACATCACAGAGTCAGCTACAAGTATACCCCCACGTGTTCGCAGCTAGCGTCCTGTTTTACGCACCATTGCCCGCCGCGTTCTCATGACGCACGCTCTCAGGCTTCTCCACCAGCATTTTGGTTGTTGACAGAGCTGCCCGCGAATACGGGTATGCGAATAGACAGGTACGATATGTGTTCACAGAGGTCACTGGTTACGTTGGTCGTCGGGTTACGCAAGATGATGAGGCGACGGACTTGTCGTTCATGTTGAAGCGCGAATCACCACGAAACGAATATGGGGAAATGGACGCGTCGCTGGCGGCGTGCGTATGCGCTGCTGTGGATGATCAGCGTAACCACAGAAACGCTAGTGGGAGCAGGGTACACAGATGGATCTCCCCGTGCGAGTCGCAATGAGCGAGGCGCGCTGAAGCTGCTGTACTGGGCGACGGACGGCCCAGCATGGAGCACGGGATGGGACATCCAGAACGAGATGAGTGACCCGTGCGAGCAGCGCGTGCGTGTCCACATACCCACTAGATGGTAAATGTAAGGAGATGCGTACTGACTGACTGACTGTGCGTGTGGTTGTGGTGGTGCTGCAGTGGTTCGGCATCGCGTGCGACGACTACGGCCACATCGTGAGCTTGCGGCTGCCGCGCAACAACCTCGTGGGCTACGTACCCGTCGAGTTCCCACGCAAGGCGCTGCGCTACCTCCAGGAACTGTACGTCCACCATTAGGAGCTTCCTTGTGTCAAACCTGAGGCTGATTGATTGTGGTTTCTGACTGTAGCGACCTGAGCTCCAACTTCCTCACGGGCTCCGTGCCGCCCACCGTCTCGCTGCTGAGCCAGCTGCGCGTGCTGCG
Source organism: Pythium brachiatum (assembly GCA_023337615.1). NCBI lineage: Eukaryota > Oomycota > Peronosporomycetes > Pythiales > Pythiaceae > Pythium > Pythium brachiatum. The sequence goes on along the minus strand of JAADXI010000665.1, from coordinate 11,735 downwards.
TCTCGACCGGAACTGGTTCACTGGTCCGCTGCCAGCATCCATCGGATCTCTCGCGTTCTTGGAATACCTGTGAGTCTCTCTATAGTGTAATCTATGAGCTGGTTACCGTATCTGTGACGTGTGAGATGTCTGATCAGGGAGGTCCAGGGCAATCTTTTCAGCGCCAGCGCCAACGGCCGCGTGATTGCGGACCAAGTCGCTGCGCTGAGCCAAAGCGGCCAGTGCCACATCATCTCCTAAGAGCGTTCAGTTCATACACAGCGTTGTATTGGGGCAATGCAACTCTTCTACCCATTCACTGACTGATCTATTCGTCTACAGCGCCAACAGCACCGCCACGCCAGCAGCGACCGTCGTAGCCATCGCAATAGACGCCATTGGCGTAGCCCCCGAGGCCGGCGCAGCAGTCACGTCGCTTGAGGCGTTGGACGGACACGTGGACTCGTCCTTGAAGCCGCAGTTGGAGCCCGTGAAGCACGCAGCGCACTTGCACTGCTTGACCTTGTCCACCTCCACGCACGAGCCGCCGTTCTGGCAGTCGCTGGATGTGGTACACGCGCCGCCAGTCTCCACGACCGTCGTGTTGGCGACGGCCTTCCCACAAATATCTTCCTGCGTCGTGCCGACCTTGCTCTTGACAGGCGCGTCGCAGTCTGAGCCGCTCTCGCAGTCCTGGCCCTGGCGCGACTTGGTCACCCACGTGTCGCCGTCCACGACCTTGAGCACAGAGTCCGTGCAGTCAGCGACGATCCAGCCGCTCGTGGTCGCGCGCTTGTTGCTGGCGCTGATCTTGGCTGTGATCTCCGGCGCCCACTTGCACTTGGTGTCGCTCTCCCACTTGGCAGCGTCCGCGTACGGCTTGTGATCCGCAAACATTTCCTTGAGGTTCTTGAAGTCGCCCGACGGCTTGCTGCTCGGCTGACCCATGGGATCCATGGAGCCACCCGAGAACATGGGGAAGAGCGAGCCGGCTGGCAGCTTGGCTTCACCAAACGAGTACGCGAGTCCACCGGAGAACACAGCGGAGAAGTCCTGCGTCTTGGCCGGCTCGTCGTAAAAGTACGGCACCATCTTCCAGTCGCGCTCTGTGTTGAGCTTGCAGCCGTACTCTCCGAAGCCAATGGCGATGGGCAGGCCCTGGGCCATGGCCTGGAACTGCTGGTACACGGCAAAGTCACGGCCTGGACACCAGCGGTACTCGTTGATGAGGTAGATGTCAATACTGCGCGTCATCACGCCGTCCTGCATCTTGTCACCACACAACAAACCCTGGATCTTGAGCGTGTGGTACTCCTCAGCACTGGCAATCTTGCCGCCGTACGCACTGTCGGCAGCCGCGTACGCGAGCGGCAGCGTGCGCATCTTCTTGGCGTTGACGCGCATCCACGTCTTGAGGTCGGCAGTGTACTGCTTCACACAGGCAGCGGCCGTGAGATCCTTCTGCATGACTTCGTTGCCGATCAGAATCGCCAGCGTGTTGTCGAACTGCGCAAAGTTGCGCGCGATCTTCTTGCCGAACTCTAGCAGCACAGGCGAGTAGCAGGTCTCGCCGTCGCTCGGACCGAAGCTCTTCTTGAGCGTCGCGTAGCGGTATTTGGTGTAGTAGTCCGAGTTGTCGGGCGTGCCACCGACGATCACGTACACGCCGCGCGCCGCCATGTCGGTCATGAACTTGGTGTAGGACAGGTCCGGGTTGATGTCGTACAGACGCAGCGTGTTCATGTCCACGTCCGCGAGCTGCGTGGCGATCACGTCCTTGGAGTACTTGGTGTAGTGCTCGTCGTCCACCGCGTACTCGTAGGTCATCTATCCAACACAGCACCGTCAGTGCATTATCATTCATCCACAGCAGCATACAAGCCACAACGTACACCCTTGATGAAGAAGCGTGCGCCGCTCTCCGAGTTGTACATCTTGTTGCCGCGCACGAGAATCACGCCGCTGGCCGATTCGCTGGCCGACGCTGTCGTGTCCGTGGCGTTGACGCTCGCGTCCGCGTGCACCGTCGCGGCGGCGCTGCTGTTGGAGGCGTCCGTCCCATGCGCAGGCGACGCGAGCAGCAGCATGCAGGCGGCGGCCAGCGCCGTCGTGAGGAATCGCTTCATTAGGGAGTGCTGTAGTGTAGGGTACTGCGCCGCAACGAGGCGGTTAGTCGAAGAATGCAGTGCATTGCGGCCTATCAGTCAATCGCTTCTCCATCTGTCCGTGGCTCTTCGTGTTGAGAGATCAACACATCGCCCCTCCCTCACCCACAATCAATGGCCTGTTGTCGTCACGATGTTGGTCCGGCTTTCAGTGAACCGCTTAGTGACATTACCCCGATATAATGTCAGGAGTCAGCACATGTCTCGAAATAGTGCCATCCAACAATGTCACTACCATTGCTTCGTATGAGTGACATATATGTCACTATGTGCAATCCGCTGGTTGTCAAGGGATGCAGCCACTTGTGTGAACAGCTCATTAGCAGATCCACCTGCAAGAATGAGCGAGCTGTACAAGGAGGCGGCGGAGCTGCTACAGAAGCTGGAGCGCCGTGAGGGCGGGCTCAAGAGCCTTGCGTACGCGGAGAACGTGCAGCACAAGCGCAGCTCGTTCGCGCTCGTGTGCGAGACGCTGCGCTTCAAGCCGCTGCTGCTGCAGCTTCTGGACGCCGTGCCGCAGTTCAAGATGCAGAAGAAGCTCAAGGGCGGCCCGCAGCGCGCGCTGCTGCTCATCTCGCTGTACGATCTGCTGTTTGGACGTGAGAAGATCCAGGGCGGCGGCCACATGAAGAAGGAGCTCATGCAGTTTGCGAACGCGTTCAAGACGGCGCTCGTGCGGCTCAAGATCAAGGCCAAGGTCGCGAGCAACGAGGCGCTGCTGCCCAAGGAAAACCGCAAGAGCGAGCTGCTGCTGCCGCGCTACGTGCGCGTGAACACGCTCAAGATCTCCGAGGAAGAGCTCGCGGAGTTCAAGACGCAGTTCGCTGATACTGTGGAGGACGACGCCCACGTCGGTGATCTGCTCGTGCTGCCGCCGGGCACGGAGCTCCACGAGCACGAGCTGGTGAAGAGCGGCAAGCTCATTCTGCAGGACAAGGCCAGTTGTTTCCCTGCGTTCGTGCTGCACGGCGAGCGTGGCGACCCTGTGGGCAAGGAGGGCGACGTGATCGACGCGTGTGCGGCGCCAGGCAACAAGACGAGCCACGCCGCGATGCTGCTCGACCAGCAGCAGAAGCGAGCCAAGAGCGAGAAAGACCGCAAAGTGTTTGCATTTGACCGCAGCGCCAAGCGACTGGAGCTGCTCAAGCGCCGCATGAAGTCTGCCGGTGCTGATGGGCTGGTGGAGGCGTGTCTGCAGAGTTTTTTGGAGGTGGATGTGGCCGACGCCAAGTACGCGAACGTGCGTGCCGTGCTGCTGGACCCGTCGTGCTCTGGCTCCGGCATGACCAACCGCCTGGATCACTTGCTGGATATCGCCAGCTCGTCCAAGGACAAGAGCCACGCGGAAGCGGACGAGAACGAGGCCGTGGACGGCGACGACGTGCAGTCGCGGCTCCAGTCGCTCGCTGACTTCCAGTTAGAGGCACTGCTGAAGGCGTTTTCGTTCCCGCAGGTCGAGCGCGTGTCCTACTCGACGTGCTCCATCTTCCAGAAGGAAAACGAAGAGGTCGTGGCGGCCGCGCTCAAGTCCAAGCAGAACAAGCAGGACCCTCAGCCATTCGTGCTGCGCAAGTGCCTGCCGACGTGGCCGCGACGCGGTCAGCAAGTCGCGGGGCTCACAGCCGAGCAGGCGGACGCGCTCGTGCGCGCTGACGGCCACGAAGACAACACCAACGGCTTCTTCGTCGCGTACTTTGAGCGCGATGCGTCTGCCAAGGCGACGAGCGTCGCTGCTGAAGAGAGTGTGACGACTGAAGAAAAGCCAGCGGAGGCCGAGCACGAGAAGGAAGATAAGGAGGACGAAGAAGACGATGAGGAGGACGACGCTGAGGGCGAGGAGGCGGTCGGCGGCAAGCGCAAGCAGCTCAGCGAGTCGCAAAAGGAGTCTCGCAAGCGACGGAAAAAGGAAAAACTCAAGCGCAAGAAGCAGCGCAAGGCGACCGACAGCGAGCAGCAGTAGAGCTACGAATCCAATCCAATGGAATGACACCCACGGCGTTGATGCCACCTCACAGTCTCACTACCTATCTCTGTGGAATCATGGCGTTTTGATACTACCGGTACGTAGTATTTGAAAAATGGATATCATAAATTTAGTATTCAGCTACTTCGAGGTCATCAATCAAAAGGTCTGCACGAAGATCGCCGAGACCTGGTCGTTGATGCCGTCCCTGTCGAAGTTGCTGGGGAAGCTAGGGTCCTGGACGGCCCAGAGGTGGCCACGGACAAGGCAGTCTGTGTCAACGTAGAAACGGATCAAGGCAACTTTGTAGCCTTTGAAGCCGACCCACTTGGCCGACGACGCTCGGTCGTTCATGGAGGGAGGTCCTCAAGTGCAGATCCCCGGACGTACGTTGAACGCCACGGACTCGCCCCCAAAGTCCTTGTGTTCGTATAGCGTGACGGTTCCGTCCAACGCAGTGCTGGTCGACGCAAAGGCAGGCGAGAGTTACGAGCGCAAGGATCTTGGTAGCGGTAGTGGCCATGCTGGCTGTCTTGGAGTCGGAGTCGATGCGAATCGTGGAAGCTTTGCCACGGCGAGGTGGCTCAGCCGTTCAATGTCGGGCAGGCGACGGCGTTAGAACCAGCGCTGCTCGTGGAAAGACAAAGCCGAGACTCTTGGCTCTTAGCACCACAGCACAGCAGCCGCGATCTTTGTCGCTCCGTGAAAAGGCGCAGGCGAAATGGCGCGGATTCACGAGGTGCCAAAGCTCGCAAAGGGAGCCAACGGGTGGTCCCGGTACGCTAGTACGTAGTAGTACTGGAAGACACTTCACGCCGCCACACGCTACGTACACACGTGGATCAGTCCGACACACAACCAGCGTCTCGACTCGATGCGTCAGGCCAACTTGTACGATTTTTCAGCGACAATCGCGACCACCAACGTTCTCTTTGCGGGGGTCATGAGCTGCAGGAGGGCACGAATCCAAACCGGTCGAGGCCATGTCCTGGTCTCACTCGCTGTACTATTTAGTATCCATAGGCTATTCACAGTCGAGGCAGCATCTCCACGGCCTCAGTGCGGCTCTGGAAATACTCTCGATGATGCAGCGCCTTGTACGTTTCGATCTGCGCCAGTTTGGCGTTGCTCAGCGCCGCCACTTTCTCGTACGCTGTGCGGGCGTCGCGCGCGAGCCTCCGCTTCTCTTGGATGTGTTTGTCCTGGCTCGCGACTTGTGACTCGTGATGCTGCAGCCACTCCAGCGACTGCTTCTCTGTCGGCTGCTGGTTCCGCCGCTTCTGGGTTGTGGTCGTGGTCGCGCGTGGAGACCCACTGGGTCCTCGCTCTTGGACGGGCTGGCCACGACGCAGCAGTCGCAGTTGCCACGCGCAGGCTTCTCGATGGCGGCCGGCAGTGCTTTCTGTCTCCTCTGGGGGCTCCATGGACCCGAGAAGCACCGCGCGACGGCGTGAGGCGTCGTAATTCAACGCGAACTCGGCCTGTTTCAGCCCCACAGACGCTCCATTCAGCACCAGCGGCGTCAGCGAGTGAGGTTCATGGCGACTGGCGCTGACGAAGCGCCACTTAGCTAGTCGCACGATGCTCGGGTTGGTCTCACACGCGTACTCCCGCGTGGCGCGGTCGTCGCCGTAGAATTCAGCGGAGGGGACTGTCGCCTTCATGGCAACGATCTTGAAAAGCCGTTCGAGGGACTTATTGGACGCGTGGCTATGGAGTCGCGATGCGGAAATCGCTGGGAGATGCCTGCTCGCATCCGCTTCGTCTTCTTCCAGCCAGCCCGGACCGCCTAAGTAGTAATGTGTGTCAATCAGCAGCGCCAGGATCTCGTCCTCTTCTTGGATGATCTCTGGTAGCGCAGACGCGTCCACACGCAGCCAGAAGTCCTCTCCAAACACCAGATCATCTCTTCTCGATGGATTCCGGAAGTCCACGACCGTAAACGCCATGTGTGGACCAGTGATCGAGTCAGAAACTGCCAGCGTGCGGCCGTTGCGAGCCACTGCCAGTGGAAGATCGGATAGTATCGACAGCAACGCGACGGTATCACCAAAGCGAACGGGCTCGTGAGTCGAAGCGTTCATGGTTGCAGCGTCAGCAGCAGCGGGTGCTCGTGTGCGCTTTTCCTCGGCGGCTTTGAACTCCTGGAACGCTACGTGCGCGTTCTTGACAACACCCGGCGCCAGGTCCCTAGGCAGCGCCATGGACCGCGCCTTGGACTTGGCGTTCTTGCGGAACGCGTGCTGCGTCTTCATCACGCTCACTACTCGCATGAGCTGCGTGGCAGGCGTGTCCGACGCGCTATGGGTGTGGGTTTCGGTCGCTGCGGCCACCAATTTGGCCAGTTGATGAGTGCTTGAGGACGTCGGCAGTGCCTTGCGGCGGTCCAGCATGTTGAGACTCTCGCTTTGCAGCAGTTTGCTCCCCGCGTAGAATGAGAACTGCTCGTACGACGTCGGTAGCGTCGTTGACGAGTGACGCGAAGGCTGCTGCTGGACTGTAGGCTTCAAGGCGACGGCTGCGCGTTTCCGCATCGTTTTCCGTAGGCCACTGGCATCGCTAGCCGTGACTCCCACTGCGAGTTGCTGGAGCTGCTGCTGTGTTACGTGGGGACCAGCACGCCGCAGTAACTCCGCGGGGGCGGCTGGAGGTGACTGCGTGTCCAGCACGTGGACGAGGCTCTGACCCGCACGCACATGAGCTACACGGTCGCGGCTCTGCTCCACGAGCTCATGGATCAGTCGGTTCTGCGCGCCGGTCATGGAGAAGGAGGAGGCTCCCCAGCGTATCACTCACGCTTGCCGTCAACACGCGGCATTGAGGATAGAATACAGAACTCAGATCTATTTTTCGACATCTCCAACTTCACTTACGATTCCCACGACAAGTCGACTTGCGACGTCTCACACGCATCCTTCCACGACGCTTTCGGGCGACTGGTTGGGGTCGTCGGTGGCTTTATCACTGTCTTCAGATAGCTGGACTGTCGGATCTGCCTCGGACTCGGGCGTGCCAACGCCATCATCGGCTTCTTCGTCTCTCGTGACTGACGCACCGTTCTCCAAGTCGTTATCCGCCTGATGAGAACTCTCTTCTAGCACGCGCTGTTGCTCCTCAAACGCTCGTTGCTGCCTTCGTGCAAACACGATCACCACCATCGCCACGACCAGCACGGCCGCTCCCACCACCGCTAGCTCCACCGACTCCTGGTGCTTCCACTCGTACCGCAGCGCGTACTCAGTCGACTGCACGGACGTCAGCGAATCCTCCAGCGGCGCTAGCTGCGGCGTGAGCACGGGCGGGTCGGACGCCACGCCGTGGCCCACGTAGTCGACCACGACCTGCACTTCCATCTTCTTCTTGGCTTTCTTGGCCACAACCGCCATCGGCGGCTGCGTGGCTACCACTGGCTGTTGCTCGTCCGCAGTGCTTGCGACCCACGTCTCCTTCACGAAACTCGCTGCATTGGTCGGCCGCGGCCACGCCTTGGGTTTGTGCGCTCCTATGTGCACGTGGCTGCCATGCGTGAGCGTCACGCGCGCCGCACCGACTGCGCGCGCGACCTTGAGCGGCCCGATGGCGTGGCTATGCGCGTCGCTAGTGGCTTGGGCGGGCAGCATACTCACTCGTATATACACTCACTGGTGCAGTGGGTTGTCGAAGGCGGATGATGAACTGCGGTGGAGAGACGCACACAGGAACGGCCGCCGATGCTCAAAGCCCCAATGCCGGTGCCTCGTCCGCCTTTCTTCTACGGTTTCAGTCATGTGGAGCTGCTCAGCTGAACGGCTCCCTGAGTCGAAATGCGAGACGCTGATTGGCTGAAAGTGCACCCACGAAGGATGAGACGTGATGTGATTGGCTGAGAAAGAAGGCAGCTGATATATGGGTTGGGTTGTTCTTTCTATATCAGTACATTGCTGTTTATGGGTTACACTTGCTCGGAAGTGGTTACGCTGTATATCAGTGTATACTTGTGGCTGGTGCATCTTTGTGGAAGAATGGGAATGGCGCACCATGGGCTGCGCATCTACGGCATCGGCGCGGATGTGGCGCGCGTGGCTCGCCTCCAGCGCAGTTACGAGCGCTTCGGCGACCGCTTCCTAACAAAGGCGCTCCACGCGCACGAGATCGCGGAGTTCCGCGCGCGATCCGACGACCAGAAGCCGCTCTTCCTCGCCTCGCGGTGCGTGCAGCTCGCCGTCCACTCACCAGCTTCTTCTGTATTACGGTGGCAAATCACACACGCAGTTGTATTGAATGATAGATGGGCAGCGAAGGAAGCGACGTTCAAGGCCTTCCAGCGCTTTCGCGTGTTGTTCCCAGAGATCTGCGTGAGCCGCCAGTCCAGCAGCTCCGTCGACGACGTGCGATTAGCGCGACAGATCCACACGGCGCTGCCCGAGGCCCAGGAGGTCAAGGCGCTGCAGCTACAGTTCTACGGTGAGACAGCGGTGCTCGCGCAGCAGCTGCAGCTGCAGGACGCGCATGTGTCGCTCTCGCACGACGGCGACTACGCCATGGCGTTCGTCGTGCTGCAGCAGCGGATCCCTTCGTCGTTCAATTAACTGCCGCATCGAGTGCGAGGACACAGCCCCGCACTCACCAGTCGATGCGCGTGGATGGCTCTCGCGTGGAGTGGCCTCCCGAGAGACGGGGCAGCGAAGGCCACGTCAAAGACACGTACGAGATGACGAGCCTCACGAGCCTCACTAGCCTCACTTACGAGCTTCATGGTCCCTAGCGGCGCCAAGGCGGAGGAGGGGCTATGGCAGCAACAGCGAGTTCGTCAAGAGAGGGAGCCAGCACGTGGTGAGTCCATCGCTGGATGCGAGAGATAGGAGAAGACACGGTGCCGACTGAAGCCCAACCACCCGCGTACCTCTCTATTATAGTCGTGTTGCTGATGGTGATGCATTGACAGTTTATGTGGACACCCCTCAGTGCCCGAAATGAACGAAGTAATCCCGGTCACTTGACTGGGAATCACCTTTAGTTCACCGTCATGTACGTTTTGCTTATTGTCGTTTCAATTCAGGTGCGTACTCGAGATCTTGTGAGCAGAAGCCGCCATGAAGCCCACAAAACACGCAGCTTTGTGATTAGCATCGCGTCCGTTTCGCACGAAAAAGGGCACAAGCAGCTGATGAAGTGGACGTGCAGCCGCACCGCTACCAGTATGGTACAGTAAGTGCTCGTTGGTTGCTTGCCGTGTTCGTGACGGGCCCACAGACTGTCACCAGTTGAGCTGCGTTCGGCGTCCACGGCGCGCACTACTCGCAGAGCTATGCGCTGGACAAACGACGCCAGTGAGAGCACTCGCCAACTGTGGAGCTCGTGCAAGACTCGACTGAGAGCACAAGTGCTGCACTGTCGCCCCTGTGCACCAACCAGCCTTCGTGACCTTGGGCGCTCCGTGACAAGGCGCGGATACGCGGAGTGCCAAAGATCGCAATGGGTGGTGGGTGGTGAGCACCGTACACAACCAAACGCATGGCGACTTCAAGCAGCATGTTGAGCTGCTCGTGCTATTTTGTTTGGTTTTCACCTCGGCCGTGCATCGCTTTGTTCAGGTTGCCTCCTCGTGGTTCGACGGAGCCTCCATGGCCTCGCTCTCAGCTTCCGCTCCACTCACGGTCACTTCGACATCGACATCGACATCCATCTCCATCTCCATCTCCGTCGCCACCGCCTCCTGCTCCTGCTCCTCTTTCGCCTCATCTTCCTGTGACTTGAAGCCAGACAGACAGACCAAGAAGACGCTCGCGCTCGCGACTGCCGCTGCACTTGTGTCGATCAGCGCCGGCCGCTTGGCTCCCTCCCAGTGGCACCATCGCGCAGTTCGAGAACAAAGACTTTGGGATATATCTGCACGAGCCCCAAATTGTTGGACCCCGGCTCACAACGAGCCCAGAGAGCCCAGAGGGAAGAGCCAGGGCTCGTGGGTTGCGTGGTGCCCTGGCACCACGTCGCCGTCCAAGTTGCTGGCGTCGCTGCAGTGCGATCGTTTCTTCACTACCAGTGCAATGGACATGACAGCTGCGAGGGAGAACACGCGCCGACTGTGAAGCTCTGTGATGATACCTCGCTCGTACTTGAAGCTTGTCCGCGAGCCGACGGGCGGCGGAGTAGAACTCGAGCAGGCGCGCATGCCGGGGAGGCCGGTTCTGCTCCATCTGATGCAGGATAAGTTGACTGTCGCCAACCACGGTCAGCGGGGTCCATCGCCGGCGAAGGGCTTCAGACAAACCCGTGAGGAGGCCGTGGTACTCGGCCTGGTTGTTGGTTGTCGTAGGTGCTCCTTGCGCCATAGCTGCCAACCAAATCACCACCGCGTGCGTCTTGCTGGAGTCGACTCGCACGACCACGGCGCCAGACCCACCAGGCCCTGGATTACCGCGAGACCCTCCGTCAAAGAAGAGAAGGAAGGAGTCACCGAGCGCTAGGGGCAGTGGGGGCGTCAGGGGCAGCGGCTCCGCTGTGCTGAAAAGAGCGTGGCGACCAAATGTCGTTCTCCGTGTCTGGTGACGTCTGCCAGCGCCAGATCGTGTGGTACGTCGCCATGACGTGACGTCGCCACACGGCATTGATTACCAAGGCTGTCGCCACTGTGTCTTGTGCACTGGGCGTCCCGAGCCTGGTGATCTCGGACTGTAGCCAAAGGCGATCAGGGAGAGACTGAAGGCGGAGGCTGAAGAAGTCACGCTTGGTCTGGGGGTTGTGCAGGCGCCGACTCATGGACCACAGAGGATCCCAGAAGGACAGCAATTGTTGCCACCGGTCCTGCGCCCGCGGGCATGCCCAGACAATGTGGAAGACGTCGCCACCGGAGGCTCGCAGTGTGGGGACCCGCGACGGTCATGCACACGATCCCACCCGCTTGATCGGTTGCCTTTGATCTTGTGGAAGAGCAGTCGGTGGGCCGAAGACGTGCCGTGGGAGGCGATGAGTGACTTCCAGTGCACTGTATCTAGGGCGTCAGCGATGTGAGCGTCTGCTAAAGTCCACTGCCGGTGGCGTCCGGAAGCTTCCGTGGTACACCGGTCGTACCAGACATACACACAGCAACAACTTCACACGTGTAGCCGCAAGATGATTTTACTTGGATCTACGCATGGGCATTGCGGTAGTGCAGGCTTTGGCTCTTGCTGAGCGAACGGCTTTGGAGAATCATGGTGTGTTGAGCTGCCTCCGTCGCCGTTCATCAATCACCACGCATTTACCTTGACTGACGAGACCATGTCGTTGATGCCGTCCCTGTCAAAGTTGCTGGGGAAGCCTTCAGTCGAGAAGTAGCCGCCTGATACGGCGGACCAAGCCTTCATCCGGCCTGAGCAGTCTGGGCCATCGTAGAAACTGATCAACACGCTGCCGCTGTGACCGCCGAGTTTCTTCCATGTCGCCGACGACGCTATGTTGTTGAAGGAGTCAGGGACAGTGTTGCAGCCCGCTGTGCGCGCGTTAAACCACGTGGACTGGCCCCCAAAGTCTCTGTCCGCGTACAGATAGACAGTGTAAACATCATTGGGGGCCGGACCGGCCGGCCGAAACGGGTCGAACTCAGGGGCGGCCGCACTGGCCGACCGAAGCGCGACGGCCGAGCTGGTCGACGCGAGCGCGGCGACAGT
>JAADXI010000664.1:0-16947 GCA_023337615.1 Pythium brachiatum | reverse complement strand
CTCTTTCTCTTGCCAGATTGCGACATCATGTCTTCGCCCTTCGATGCGAACGGCTCCGCCTCCTTGTGAACTCCACCGTGGAAGTGAGACCTTGGAGTCCACGGTCTCACTTACGGATCTGCACCACCGAACGCATCCAAGCCCTAGGACTAAGGAGCCATGGACCGCGTGCTGGAGACCCCGCCATGGCTGCTTGCAGCCATCGCTGTCGCCGGTGGAGTCGTTGCATACGTCGCGACGCCTGACGCCAAGCAGCGTGCGCTCCGCCACCTGCCAGCGCCAGTCTCCACGCTTCCACTCTTAGGCAACACACTCGATCTCGCCAAGTTCCAGTCGCACCGTGCCCACGACTGGATCGCTGACGAGTGTGAACGCCATGGCTGGAAGCCCTGGCGGCTTCAGATCCTCGGCTCCGCTCCCATGGTCGTGCTGAGTAGCCACGAACACTTTGACGAGGTGCTCAAGACGCAGTTCGAGATCTGGGACAAAGGCCCCGAGATGAAACTCGTGTTTGACGACGTGTTTGGGGACTCGATCATCGCTGTCGACGGCGAGCAGTGGCGATCTCAGCGCAAAAAGCTGCTCCATCTCTTCACGATGCGGTCGTTCCGTGAGACCATCACCACGAGCATCCACAAGTACGTCCGCATCATGGGCGACGTGCTCGCTGACGCTGCCGCTCACCCCGAGACGCCGCTCAACTTTGGCGAAGCCTCGCACCAAATGGCTTTCGATATCTTCTCTGACGTTGGCTTTGGCCTCCAGACCAACGCGCTCGCTACGCGTGACAACAACCCGTTCGTGGTCTCACTGGGTACGTTAAGTGAGACCTTCGAGTCGCGCTTCCAGAAACCAAACTTTCTCTGGCGGCTTCAGCGGTTCTTGAACGTTGGCCAGGAAAAGAAGATGCGTGAGTGCGTCGCGATCTTCCACACCGCGATGAACGACATCATCTACCGCAACTTGCAGCAGCACAATGATCCGACCAAAACGCGGTCCACGAAGGACGTGATCTCGCTGTTCATGGACGAGATGGATCTGGAGACTGCATCCGAACGTGACTTTAAGCTGTTGCGCGACGTCGCGTTCTCGATCATCGGCGCCGGAAAGGACAGCACGGCCACGACGCTCATGTGGTGTGTCATCATGCTCAACCGCCGGCCCGACATTGAACGCAAGCTACGCGAAGAACTACGTGACAAGCTGCCCAAGCTCTTTAGTGATCGTGACTACGTGCCGTCGATGGACGACGTGGATGCACTGCTTCTGGTGGAAGCAGTGGTGAAGGAGACGCTGCGGCTGTGTCCGATTGTGCCGCTCAATGCCAAAGAGGCGAACCGAGACACGACACTGTCCGGTGGGTTGCTCATCAAGAAGGGCACGCGCGTGTACATCCCATCGTACTCGCTTGGGAGAAACCCGAACGCGTGGGGGGAGGACGCGAAGGAGTTCAAGCCGGAGCGTTGGCTGGAGGTAGACCCCACCACGGGCAAACAGAAGATCGTCCACGTGCCGGCGACCAAGTTCGTGAGCTTCCACGCCGGTCCTCGCGTGTGTCCAGGCATGCGGCTGGCACTCTTTGAGCTCAAGGCAGCGCTCGCGTACATTGTGAGCAAGTACGAGCTCAAGACCGTGAAGGATCCGCACGAGTTCACGTACGCAGCGTCGGCAGTGCTGTCGGTCGAAGGCCCAATGCTGGTGACAGTCAAGGAGACCAAGGCCAAGAGCTACTAGGTGATACATATATCATTCATTTGTTATCACTAATCACTGTCATCAATCTCAATCACCTCTGGCACCGGCTTTGCCTGTCGCCGCCTCAGTCTCGTTGTGATAGACAATGGCTCGGGGGATGCGGCGTTCTTCTCTGTGTAGAGCGACGGATCATTTTGCGACTCCTGCTCGCCACACTTTGCTCGCTTTCGTACTGGCTCGCCCTCTTTCTCCTCTTCCTCGCCAGCCAGTTTGCGCTTGTTCCACTCCACTCTCTCTCGAATCGCTGTGGCTTTTGCCGCTTGCAGCAGCTCGTGGCCACTCTTCAAACCTTGGATCGTTAGGTTCTTCGCGGCCTTCTTCTTCTGCTTCTCTGTGGGTTTGTCCATGTCAGTCTCGCCCTGCTCGTGGTCTCGTTCGCCGTATTTCACTGCGCCATCCACCACATCCAGCTCGCGACACACATCGTCGTACAAAACCTCGTTCTCCAGGCGCATCTCCACTGCCTGCATGTGGAGCTTGGCCTCTTGCCTGCATGTGCAATTTGGCCTCTTCATCCAGCAGCTCCAGCTCGTACTCTTCGCGATATGGCCCATCGAGATCATTTGCCGCACGCCGCCGCATGATCGACCGGTGGTCTCGCAGAATATTCCGCAACGCCAGCTCCATTTGCTCTCGATCCGCCACCATGTCTATAAATTCGGACGGTGTCACGCCTGCAGCTATAGCTTCTTCCAGTTCTCGCTGCTCTTCCTCTTCCTCTTGCTGCTCTTCCAGCTTCTTGCGCGCGATCGTCGCTCGTCGCTTTTCCAGTGCGACTTTCATCTTCTCCACGTGAGCAACCGCTGCTAGTGCCCGGTCAAAGGCCGAAGTCTTCCGCAATTTGTTCATCGAGACACCGCCACATGCCATACAGCGACGACACCCCGACTTGGTTCGTTGATTTATAGTGAACGACTCGTTGGTCAATCGACGCTGGCAGCACGCGCACCGTGTGCCTGCCACAGTGTCCACGTGTGTGGCGCCCTCCGCCTTGGCGGAATCGTTTTTGGACACTGCGCACTTGGCGCCCTGGGCAGCGACTTGTGCATCCAATGCCTCCGAGTCCCTTGCATGCTCCTGTTGTCGGGACGCGACTGACTCGCCAGCCATTGACGCCGTGCCAGGAGTCGTTCTGGACTTCGGGGACGGATCGGCTCCTCCACTGCGATAGGAGCCAGTCCAAGGCGCATCCGCTCCTCGTTCTCCTTTTCGCGGGCGATCGTCGCCCTGCGTTTTTCCCAAGCGATTCGCAGCTTTTCCTTGCGTGCTTCCTCTTGCTTGAGCACGCGTCTTTGGCAGATCTGCTTGAAAACGTTCCCACCGCCCCGTGAACATGAGCCGCACCGCCGTTCCTCTGCGTGTCTGCTTCGTTGGCTCTTCGAAAAGGAAGACTCAACGAGTACACGCTCACAGCATGCGCAGCGAACCTTGAGCTCCGGATCCCTTCCAGTGGGAAACGTAATCGAATCCTCAAAAGCCAGCTTACACATCGCGCACTTGTTGCTGTCGACTCCGCTCGGATCCTCCAGCACACCCGACACGGTCGATTGATCGCTCGTGGATTCCGTGCGGTTCTGTTCTGGAACGGAAGCGCGTGGCGATGCGGGTGCCGCAACTGGTGGTGTCTGTTGGTGCTGTGGTGGGTGGGGTGGCTGATCCACTGGAGGCTGATAGATGTGTTGGGTTGCATCCACTGGTGCTGGAATGGCCGTAGGATCCAGTACTAGATCGAGTATCGAATTAGAGAATGCCGATGCAGTCGTAGGCTGTGGTTGTGCTTCCGCTGGAGGCACCGGGCGATGGTTGTAGCCAAGATCGAGCACAGATGCGGGTGGGATCGGTACTTGCTGGAGACGATCTTGTGGGGCGGATACGCTCGCTACAGGAGCCGGAGGTTCGCACTTCACACGCCCATGGGTAGAGCTACGGGTATGACTGCTTCTGGTCTCCTCATCGGTCTCTGTGGAGTCGCTGTCGTAGGTTGGCGCTGGTGGCGCGCGGTTCATTTTCGGTCTGGACATTGGAATCAGGAATACTGGAGACAACTTTCCACACATCCAACAGCTCACTTGAAAGACGGGACAGGATCCCTCAATTAAAATCTGAGACCCGTCGCACATGTTACCTCCCTAAAAGACTATGGACTATGTGATACCAGAGGTAGTGCAGTACTTTCTCAACGGCGAAGATGCGTGTCATTTGGGGCGAGAAACTTCCTGTTGAGAAAGATCATGAAGCTGGCGACCGCAACGCGCGGCCGTTGCGCCATCGCGCTGCGCCGACAGGCGATGCAGAGGACGCACGTGGTAAGATACTACTAGCTTAGCGCTTATGAGAGATCTGCTGTGCTCACTGTGTCTCTGTATCCCTACGATAGGCGACGCAATTGCGTCGCTTTTCAACGGCTCCATCATCCGAAGGACAAGATCCATCGCCTTCTCCTTCCCACCAGCGCGAGCCGCTGCCTCCGATCGGTGCATGGCAGTACTTCAAGCGTATGGTAGAGCGCCGTAAGACCTACGAACAGTACAAAGAAGAAGGGCTGTTCTCCCCCAATATGTCCGGCATCAAGAGCTGGCTGACGTTCGGCGTCACGCAGCTGCCCATGACGACGGTGTTGGACGTGCCCGAGTTCCTGGGTGGCGCAAAGATCGCTATTGCTAGCGTGCTCCAAGCTACGAGCTCGGAAGATTTCACGCGTTACGCTGTGGCTGGTGCTAAGGGCGCGGACGCGGAGCTGCCCGAGTCCGAGAACGCTCGGCTCTTGAGCGAGTGGTGCACGCCGCGCTGCTTTGCGGCGATGGAGGACAACGTGCGCCACTCGTGGGGGCGCAAGCGCATGTTCGAGATCGAACACGTGGAAGTGGAGAGCGTGTTCCTGACCATGGCGCGATACGATCGCGTGTCAGAGAGTGAGCTGGCGGAGGATGAGAAGCTCGCGCAGCAAGTGATGATGCAGCGCAAGTGGAGCGAACACGCGACGATCGAACGCATGCAGCTCAACGTTGGTCTGGTCACGACGGAGCGCACGAAGCAAACGCTCCTGGACCAGAACAAGGTGCGCGTGGTGGATAGTAAGTGGTTCTACCAGGCGGCGTTGATCTCCAACGTGACGTCGCCTGAAGAGATCGATTGGCGCGTGGCCGCGGTGATGGCGGAGCGAGGATTGGGCGAGACTGTGGTCTCGGAATCCGTTTTGAACGAGCAAGAAGAACCGCAGAACGATGACAAGGCCGAGTCCGCGTGAGCCGATAACTGGAAGAGAACCCTTGGGCTTGTTGGTCTGTCTCTATGTCTCTGATGGTCATGCCGTACAGTACATTGGTATGTCGTGTATCAACTGACTCATCTGCCTTTATTGTCCAGCTAATCAGGCGGCTTGATTAGAGTGGTTTCCCGGTGATGACTGGGACCCTTTCGCTGATGACGCGGGCTTTCCCGGCTGCAAATGTGCGACGTGTTACACAACGGGTAGCTGCCTGGTGAGAATCTCGTTACTTCTCAATTGGCACACTTTGAGTCGAAGATGATACTAGCGATAGCACCGCACGTTCGTCGTGCCATCAAGCCCAACATACAACACACTCGTTTGGTACGATGGTGCTCCTGAGGCGTCCTCATGGTACCGGTATGAGCTCTAATGTGATAGTCGCTGTTGGTGCCACAGCTCCGTGTCTTCTCCAAGTCTACATCTCCGCAACGAGAGCCGCTATCGCATGTGGGCGCGTGGGGGTTCCTTAGGGGGATGGCCCAGTCTCGCAGTACAGTCCAGCAGTACAAGGAGAAAGGTGTCTTCTCGCCAGTCATGTCGAATCTGGTGTGCTCCCTGGTCATGGGGATCACGCAGCTCCCTCGCAACGTGGTTGTGGATCTACCCGAGTTCCTGGATGGTGCGACAACTGCCATGTCGAGTGTGCTGCTGGCGAGCGGCTCCGAAGATTTCTCTCGTTTCGCTGTGGCCAGAGGCCAAGGTGGAGCAGCCAAGAAGCGACCACAGTCCAAGAACGCACAGCTCCTCCGCAAGTGGTGCACGCCACGCTGCTATGAGGAGCTGGAAGACGACAAACGTAAAACGTGGGTGCCTCGGCGCACGGTCGAGCGGCAAAGCGTGGACATCCAGCAAGCTTCGCTCATGCTCGCGCTCTACGATCGCCTGACGGAAAGCGAACTAGCGAGCAACGAAAAACTCGCGCAGTTTGTCCTCATGCAACGCAAGTGGAGCGAGGACGCGACGGTCGAACGGCTGCAGATGCACGTGGCTTTCAGCGTGAAGGAGCGCGCGAAGCACACGCTATTTGATCAGAAGAAAGTGCTGATTGTCGACAGCGAGTGGCGCTATGCGGCGACGTTTCTATCGCGTGTGACGTCACCCGAGGAGATCGACTGGCGCGTCACGAAGGTTACGCAGGGGAAAATGCTGAGTGGCGAGCTGATCTCCGAGTCGGTGTTGCGGAAGTAAGGCCTCCATCTGTGACGTGTGACGTGGGAATCTGTACCATGTCACAGATGATCAATGGACCAAGTAACTTCAATGCATGTCTCTATATGGTTGGTTAGCTGGGCTTTAGGCTAGAACGTCGTTCACCCCACCGGCCGACGAGCCGTGGCCTTGACGATCGCGGGGCTGCCGGCAAACTCACTGGCGCTCACAATCTTCCAGTCTACCAGCTCTGGCTCACTCACAGGCGACTCAAATGTCCACGTGAAGGTCGTCTCGAAGGTCTTGTGGTCGTCGATGGCCACCACAGTATTGTCCGCGCCACTCACGCGCACGTGCTCCACGACGTCGTAC
Source organism: Pythium brachiatum (assembly GCA_023337615.1). Lineage (NCBI taxonomy): Eukaryota > Oomycota > Peronosporomycetes > Pythiales > Pythiaceae > Pythium > Pythium brachiatum. The sequence goes on along the minus strand of JAADXI010000664.1, from coordinate 10,400 downwards.
GCGACCTCCATACGCAGCCACTCTTCTTCTTTGTATCCACGCTCCTGTGCCGCTTCCTCCGACAGCGCGTGCATCTGATAGTCAACCGACAGCAGTCCCACCTCACGGATATCCAGCTTCTTCAGCACGAGGCGCGTGCGTCGTGGCTCGGCCTGCACAGCGAGTTGCTGGGTCTGGCGCAGCGGCTTGCGCGTGAACACGGACAGCACGCGGTCGTTCGCGATCTCCTGCAGGTTCTTAACCGCTATCTCTGGGTAGCGCGCATTCTCCGCATATAATTCTCCATACACCATCTGCACAGCGTGCGTTGCGCCGGTCATGAACTCGAACAGATCCACAGTCGTTGCGCGCGGCATACACGTCAACACGAACATGCGGCTGCGCTCTTCGTCTGAGGAGCGACGATCAAACAAACTGTTCTCGTAGTAGTCGATGAACTCGGACCAGCGGCCCATGACGCGCGACGCGATGCCCATGCAGCGCGTGAACATGTACGAGTAACCGAAGGAACTCCAGCGCGAGACGCCACGCTCAGGTTGCTCAGGCGAGGAGTTGGAGCTGATGGAGCGGCGGTGCAGCACACATGATGACAGCAGAGGCGATGGGCGCTGTCTTGTGGCTTGGAGGGCGCTGGGGAACGCATTAGTGCGACGCAACATGCGCGTCGCCATCGCCATTATTATCGCAGGTCGCGGATTTTCGAGCCGCACGATTGAGGAGCTCCGAACAGGAATCGGTTGACGACCGTGGTTAACCTAAAATGTACTGAGATTGTGTGGTTCTTTGTGTGCTTGGATCTGCGACGTGTGAAATCCGAGAATGGGGTCATGGGGTCATGGGATCCCTTGCAGCTTGTCCATGCTGATCTCGAGGTAGCACACGTGGTCAGCATTCAATTCTCGATACACCCGTCGCATGAGATGTAGAACAGCCACGGTTGTTGTCCACGGTTTACCCATCGACACGAATATGCTGGCGATCTTGTCACTTGTATTTAAGGACAGGCCGCTGTCGTATTGTTCGCTCAACTCGGGTCAGTGCCACTGACTCAGTGGCTACTCAGACGCGTCAAGAGTCTTGACGCGTCTGACTCAAGACACCCGCGTGGGGCGTGAGCATCTACAAACAGTTGAACCAACTCAAGTCACCACACTTGAGGAGCTGCGCCAAGGAATTGGAGCTGATGGAGCGGTAATAATATACCCACGATGGCAGTGACGTTGACGCGCGAGCTCTCATAGGTTGCAGAGCAATGGACACTTCGCCTTTGCGTCGCCATTGCCTATTCTGGTTGAGGAGCGTTAACGATTGTCCACAATGTTTCTGGGACCCTGAATCAGGGTCCATGATATGTACTGAGATATTGTCCCGGATGAGTTCAACGTATGTACTGATATACTCAGGGAATAAAACGTGTTTGCGACATGGAGGAAGGATCAGGTTTAAACCCGGTGAAATCATGGAATGATACACTCTGCCCCGTACGTTGTGACATCATCCAACCTATGCATCTACAAGGGTATATCGATTTATCGAGTTCTTTTCCAGCGTGGAGCTCCATGTGTATATACTATTTTCACTTAGTATGTCATTATGCAGGTGAAACAAATACGTGCGTCATTGTCCCTGTTCGGAGCGCTCACCTCCCCTAACCGCTATGAAAAATGCAGAAGTGCGCCTCCTGACTAATCGCTGGCGCTGATTGTTGCTGCTTTTTGAGCATAATCAGCGTGTGACAGTCTGTGTTTCTCCGCTTCTGATTGGCTGATACCTCTCTTCCATGGACAATCTCGTGTTTTTGCGTTCTCTGATTGGCTGAAAACGCGCATCATCGTATTCCATTCAGCACCCAACGCCAAAAAAGCTTCGCTTCGAAACGCTTGAGCAACCCAAAGCGGCGGAGGCTGGAGTTGCAGGCGGCCAGAAGCGCACGCGACACTAAGCCCCCGAGTGCTGGATTCCACAGCGAATATGGGCAGCAAGGACAAGGAAGCGCAGCGCATCGTCACGCCGCGCGACGCGGGCGAGGCGTCCGCGTCCGATTACACCTCCTACGACCACCAGACGAGCTCGGGGAGTCTCCATACTCCGCCCGGAAGAGGCAGCAGCCAGGAGTTCGCGAACGACGCGGCGTGGAGCGTGCCCAGTCCGTCCCATGGAGCGGTGGCCCATGACCACGTGCATTTCGCGATGCTCCAGTCGCAGTCGTCGCAGTTCACGCCCAAGTCGGCGGATGGAGATCACCACCACGCGAATAATGCGCGGGGTTTCGTGGATGTGTCGAGTATGGACCCGCATGACTTTGAGCGCCGCGAGCAGGAGGCGGCGTCGCCTTGCTCGGCGCCAGGTGGCCACGGCCGCCACAGCCACGATGAGAGTGCGATGGACCGGCGCTTCTTCAATGCGAACGACCGCCGCTACGCTGCGTCGTCGCCTGGTGGACGCCTCAGTCGGCTGGGCGATCTGTCCAAGACCAGTCTCACGTTCGTGAGCCAGCGCAACATCACGCGCGATGCGGCCCATGAGCTGGCGCGCCAGGCGCTGTCCCACCGCAAGATCTCTATTGGCGACGTGACCTTCGACAACCCGCACGACCACAACCTGCGCGAGAGCGTGCGCCGCGTGCATGTACGGTCACTTGGTCTCTATATGTTGATACTGATACAATGGAGGATGCTGACTGAATACTGTTGATACGGAATAATAGGCCTACTCGCGTCGTGAGGCGCCGCTGGACTACGAGGCCACGGCCAGCGTCAAGTTCAAGAACAAGGCGTGCCAGCTCACGATGGACCGTGAGCTCATGGAGTGGAAGCGCAGCGCCACGCGCGTGGTCGGCCGCATCGACACGGACGATATCGTCGCGGCTCACGCGCTGCCCATGTACGGCCGCCACGCCAAAGAAGCCAAGGCCGCGGCTACGAGCTCGCCGAGTTTCCGTGTGCACTACTTCAAGAAAGGCCGCGGCAACAACGAGAAGGCGCTCAAGCGCAAGCACAAGTTTGTGGACTTCACGTGTGACAGTGGCGACATTGCGGAGAAGTGGATCCACACGATCCAGGAACTGGTGCGCTGGCAGGCGCGTGCGCCGCCGATCGCCGAGAAGCGCAAGATCAAGATTGTGGTGAACCCACACTCGGGCAAGCGCCGCGCGACACGCATCTACAACGAACAAGTGAAGCACTTCTTTGACTGGGGCAACTTTGACTGTGTTGTGGAGGAGACGACGTACGGGGGCCATGCGATCGACATGGGCCGCAAGTTTTCGGCCGACGACGGCTTTGAGTCGCTGGTGTTTATTGGCGGTGACGGCACGCTGTGTGAGTTTATGAATGGACTGCTGTCGCGTCCAGAGCACGAGTGGCGCGAAATTGTGGCCACGACGCCGATCTCGCTCATCTCAGCGGGTACGCAGAACGCCTTTGGTGCTGGCGTGGGTATTCCGACGGTCGAGTCGGCGGTGTACTGCATTATCAAGCGCAAGATGCGTCCGCTCGACGTTATCACGGCCGTCGCTGACCAAGAACCCAACAAAGTCCACTACAGCTACTGTGGTGTGGGCTGGGGTGTGGCTGGTGATATCGCCGCTGAGTCGGAACGCTACCGATGGCTCGGCACGGCACGTTACGCATTCCTCAAGCTCAAGCGCACGCTGCTCATGCCCAAGCGCCACACTGGCTGCGTGCGGTACGTGCCGACTGACCCACAGCCCAAGCTGCGCAAGTACTTTGATATCCGCGACGAAGGCGCGTTGGACCAGTTCGAAATGGAGGAAGGCAACGTGTACGACAGCATACTGGAGAACAACCAGGCGCCGTCGGTCTCGCACCAGAGCACGCACTCATTCTCGCACCAGACGTCGCTGCCGCGCAAGTCGTGGGGTGGCTTTGGTGGCGCAGTGCGCAGCCCCGCGAGCCACAAGCGGTACCCAGACCCTGTCTGGGTCGAAGAGAAGGGAAAGTACGTGGTCGTGGGCGTGGTGAACGCTGCCCCGGACGGCGCGTTCGCCCACCCGTCAGACGGCAATTTGGACCTGATCATCTCGCGCAAGGGCAACATCTTCCGCATGCTGCACCTGGGCATTTTGTATCTCGTGGGCAAGGAGCTCGAGAGCCCACTGATCTCGTATCTCAAGGTCAAGGCCGTGGTGATCGAGCAGGACGTCGATCAGGCTAAGAACTGCATGAACATCGACGGCGAGGTGCTGCCTGGCCCCGGCCCGTGGCGTATGGAGGTCGTGCCCAGTCTCTTCAAGGCGCTGTCTGAAAAGTAGCAAGTCACAGACACAGAGCGATGCGTGTACTTTCGTATTTCGACTTTCACGTTTCTCAAATTCCACGTTAGGTATCAAAGGTGGGAATTCTGGGTGGAATAATGGAATGGGAATGAAGAAAAAAATGGGAAACTGAAATGCATGCAACTTGTCCACCACTGATTGATGCACTTGCGTCAAAACTGACTGTCTGGTGCTGTCGTTTCCAGCCGACCGGCGACAGGCTCGCAGTCAATCGCGAAGAGAGAGAGAGAGAGTGTGGCGCGTGCGTGCTGGCTGGGTCCGGGGCTGTTCTGTCCTAGTACTAGTCTTAGTAGTCGTGGCGTGGGTCTTTTTCTGTGTCTTGAATTGTGGTGTGCTAATCGTCTAGCTCGTCGTCCTGGTCGCCCGTGAAGGAGCTCGAGAACTTGACGATGGCGCGGCCGATAGCGCCGATCCATTCGTCCTTCTGCTTCTCGCTGTCCGCGAACATGTAGTACGTGGAGTCGGGCGTGGCCACTTCGAAGCAGTAGCGGCGGTTGGTCTTGTCCTCGGCGCTCTTGACCGTGAGGCAGTCGGCTAGATCGATGAGTCCGTGCGCTGGCTCGTTGGGTGCGCGGCAGAAGTAGAGCTTGTTGCCCTTGAGCACGAAGTAGCGCCGCCGCCACTCCTTTAGCCACACGCTGCGCTTGGTCAGCTCGCCCTCGTAGTCCGCGTTACTCAGGTCCACGTTGCTGTAGTCGCCCTCCATGATCGCTGATCTCCTGCAGGCTCAGGCTCGTTGTCGCGAGGTCTCACTTCCGATTGTTCTCACAGTGAGCTTCTCGTTCGTCTCTTTGTTTGCGAGCGTGCTATTTGCGAAAAATGGTGTGGTGCACACCTACTGTATGTGGACCACATCAAATACCGCACTTGAGTGACCACCAGTTCAACTTCAACTTCGTGTTTGACGAGACCTGGGCGATATTGTCCACCGCTGCCCCCCCCTGAAGCCGCACAACCACCGTCCGTCCACAGTGGCTGGTGAGTAGTTAGCATATGTGTAGTAAAGTGGAAGGAATGGCGCAGAAGACTCCGCGATTGCGTTTTTACAGTGGTTATTATGGATCAAACGACGAGTCAGGGACGCCCTCAGGGTCTCGGCTCTCAGTTTCAGGTCCTACATTTCCGTGCGATTACAAAGCCAACGTTGCGACGACGCACGCGATCATGGAGGCGGCGAAGCCGACTGTGGCTGAGACGCCAGCGGACGTCGTCGTGGACGGCGACGTGGTCGTGGAGGGCGACGAGGTGGTGGTGGTTGTCGTGATGGTTGGCGACGGCGCCTCGATAGTGTCGGCTTCCTGCGAGCTCGACGTGGTCGTGGACTCGCTCGCCGTTGAACCAGAGGTCAATGCTGTCGTGGGAGTAGGCGTCGTGGTGGTGGTGACGTTGCTGGTCGTGCCGATGGTCTCATCACTGGACGCGGAGGAGCTGCTCGAGCCACACTGGCCCACGATCTCATTAAAGAGCGTGTCGAGCGCCACGGCCGAGCCATCGATCGTCAGCGTGCACGTTGGGAACGTGATGCTCTTGGCCGCTGTGATCAAGGCCTGGCACTGCGTGCAGATGGCCGTGATCTGCGCTGCTGTTGGCAACGCAGTGGGAGGCACGAGCGTGTAGCCTGTCGCGGTCTGGCAGTCGTACGCAGGTGTGATGATCGCAGTCAGCGAGGTAGCGAGCGTGGAAGTATCACAGGTCTCAGCCGAGACGGCGGCGATAGAGGCAGCGAAGGCGACGGCAATGGTGGAGAACTTCATGGTGATGGGAAGACGGTGGGGGGAAGGGGCGTGGAGCTTGGGGGCTGGCAAGTCAAAATGCGGAATGAATCGAGAGTAAGCGAGTGACCCTACAGTACACTACGCTGTAGGACTCGGGATCGCGTTGGACACCGAGCAGCAGCCTCGTGAACTAGTGTCCAGTGGCCACAATGGCGCTGATCATCTCGCACGAAGGTGGTGTCTCAGGGGGCCCTCAGCTGTGATGGATTTTCAACATATTATTAGCCAATCAATCAGTGATAAACTCCATTTTGACGAATCACAGAACATGCATCGATGTTCGAAATCGAATGCCAGGACACTAACTTCAGCCCGTGCGTGGTGCTTGGGTTAATGGCTGCTGGAGTCACGTCGGTATGAGTTGAAGCAGTTGGTACGTGAGACTCTGAGGAATCTGTCCTGTCCAGAGGCAACCCAGTCCAGCCCAGCGGCGCTGCCCGTAGATTGGGTAACCTGACTAGCACTGCCCTCGAGGACTCCAAAATCCACAACGAATGTTCGGACGCGTTCGACAGCACGGGAGTATTTCATTCACGCTTAGAACGCACTGCACCCGACCCACGAAAGGTGGGCTATTCTAGCAGGAGCAGGCGTATCACAGACTCAAACTCATACAGACTTAGAGCACCAGCACCGCAACCGAGAACGCCACGGCCACAGCGGCGCTCAGGGTAGCCGACACACCACCAGCAGCCGACTTTGGCGCGGCCGTCGTCGCTACTGGCGCCTTGGTAGGCGCAGGCGTGTCCACCGTCGCATCTTCCTTGCCCTCCGCAGTGCTGGAGCCCGCGGTCGAGCCAGTCTCATTCACAGGCGTTGGCGCCGCAGTCGTGGCCGCTGGGACCGTCGTGGTTGGCGCAGCAGTCGCATTCGCAGCGTCGGTGGAGTTGGCCGCTAAGCTCACGCTCGCGCCGCCGCACTGGCCCAGGATCGTGCTGAACAGCTTCTCGATTGCGACGTCCTCGCCCTTGATCGTCACGGTGCAGTCCGGGAACTTGACGTCCTTGCCCTTGAGCACCAGCTCGGGGCACTTGGCGCACACGGCCGTGACCTGCTCGGGCGTCGGGAAGGTCGCTGGGGGCACGATCACGAACCCCGTGACGGTTTGGCAGTCGTACGCCGGCTGGATGATCGGCAGCAGCGCCACTGTGATCACGTCGGCGTTCTTGAAGCAGTCGATCGCTGCGGTGGTGGACGCGGCGGCCGCGAGTACGAGGGCGGAGGCAGTGGCGAAGATCTTCATGGTGTGGTGTGTGTTGGATGGAGTCTTGAGGCGAAGTCGGGAGATTGAGATGTGAACCAGCGACTCCAGCCCACTGCTTGGGGCTCTCCGAGCAGAGGCCGCTTTGGACCCTCGGCTCAAGGCCGAGCCATCAAGGCCCTTGCCAAGGGAGAAGGGAACGGCACCATATAGTGGCAGGGCTTCCCGAGCGCAGTCGCCGGGTGTTGGGAAGCAACGCAAGACACGTGTTGTGTATCCATCCTATCCAAAGGCTTTGGCTTGCTATTGGCTGGTGGTGGCTCAGACGAGGCGACGCGAAGCGTGCACGCGCATGCGAAACGGTGCAAGTCCCTCGGGTTCAGTCTGAGTTCCAAAGTGAGAGCAAGTGAGGAGACCTTCGCACAGACTGTGGAGGGTTTCTGAGGAAGCCTGTGCTTCAACCACTGCTTGGCAGACTATGGCTGCCCTTCACGCTCCGCCTATTAGAGATGCGTGGACTCGACACCATCTCCACAGTGTGGAGATCTCTCCAGTTGAGAGTGTACCAGGTACACAGTAGACCAGGTACTGTACTGTATCTCCAAGTGCACGCGGTTCCGATCTAGGCTCGCATGACTCTTGTGCAGAACTGAGGCGGTTGATCGTGGTGCAGATCTCGATCGAAAGAGCTTCAACTTGTGTTTGTCAAAACTGGGACAGCATCTGCGACGTGTGCGAACGTGGATCTCCCTGTCAAGATGCTCCAGATCGAAATTGAGCACTGTACTGACAGGGTATTTGCCAGGCGACTCATTAGATCGTCGAACTCACGGGGCAAACAACGCTCTCGGATCTCTGTACACTGCAACTGACGCACTCGCAGATACAATGGCTTTCCGAGCGGTGGCTTTAGGTCCTTCGCTCCGTTTACTACGTAGTAGTGAGGTGCAGTCCTGGGGTCGCCGACAGCTTCTTGGTGCCTCGAGACGGGTGGCAACTGATTTTGGACTCGAGATAGAGTGTGAAGTACAAAGTGAATCGTATACGTGGTATATGGCACAGTACGCGAGCTGAGAAGTACACTAGAACTAGAAAGTCCACCGCCATCGACTGCGGTGGACTACGCGTATGTATCGTTGGCTGACACCACACTTACAGCACAAGCGCAGCGACCGAGAACGCCACAGCCACAGCGGCGCCGAGCGTGGCCGACACACCCGCAGCAGCGGACTTTGGCGCGGGCGTCGTGGCCGACGCGGCCGCCTTGGTGGGCGCTGGTGTGCCCACGGTCTCCGCAGCCGCACCCTCGGCTGGGCCCGAGCCCGAGGCCGAGCCCTCCTCCACAGGCGCCGCGGTCGTGGCCGCTGGCTCGGCCGTGCCGGCAGGAGCGGTAGTGGCTGGTGTACCGGCCGCACCGCACTTGCCCACGATCTGGTTGAACAGCTCCGAGATGGTCATGTCCTTGCCGCCGATCGGCAGCGTGCAGGCTGGGAACGTGACGGTCTTGGCGCTGCTGATGAGCTTGGTACACTTGGAGCAAATCGCGTCGGTCTCCGCCGCCGTTGGGAGAGCGGTCGGCGGAATGATGTTGAACTTGGTCAGCGCCTGGCAGTCGCCCGCGTCCGCGACGAGCGGCAGCAGCGCAGCCGTGAGTCCGGGGATGTCATCAAGGCAGTTCGCGGCCGAGGCCGAGTGCGCGGCGGCGGCGAGCGCGAGCAGCGCGGTGGCAGCGAAGACCTTCATGCTCGGGTTATGGGTGGGGACTGTGGGAGACGCCTGGAAGAATCGGAAATGGTGGAAGCCTGGAAGCCTGGCAGCTTGGCTGGGTACGGGGGGTGGTCTGGTGCTCAGAGAAGGCAGAGACGCCGCTCATCCCGACCAGTGGAGTGGACTCGGAGGTGCATGATGGCACTGTAACGCTTGAAGGTGAGGAGCTTCGCTTGTCGTGATGAGACTTCTTGCGTTAACATAGTGTATCTCCTTGCATTTTAGACTTGAATTTGAATAACTTGATGATCAAGGTACTAATATAACAGGTTGTGAATCCACGCTGGGAGGGTAGAAGTCGATAATCTGATTCTAACCTCATTTACGCGTCAAAGACAAAACTTGCTACGATTTACGGATTTATGGATACACCATGATTGTCACACAGTACCAACGGTAGAGCAACACAAATGAGCTGAGTGTATCTGCTGTTGTAGAAGATGGATCGTCTCGATTAGGGGGTGATTGGCAGCATAATTCTTCTCTTAGAGCGCGATCGCAGCGACCAAGAACGCCACGGCCACCGCCGCGCCGAGCGTGGCCGACACACCAACAGCAGCCGACTTTGGAGCCGCCGTCGTCGCCGCTGGCGCCTTGGCTGGCGCAGGCGCGACCACGGTGTCAGCCGACTTGCCCTCCGCAGTGCTGGAGCCTGCGGTTGAGCCGGTCTCCTTCACTGGTGATGGCGCCGCGGTCGTGGCCGCTGAAGCCGCAGTCGTGGTTGGCGCGGTCGTCGTCGTGTTGGCTGGAGCAGCCGTGTAGTTTCCCTCAGTGGCCTTACCACACTGGCCGACGATCTGGTAGAAGAGCTCGCCAAGAGGGTACGCCGTCGAGGTTCCGAGCATTGTGCGCGCGCGCATAGTGGTTCGTAGGGTTAATAGTGTTCTTTCAGTAACCAATACACCTCATCATCATCGAGGGTACGCCGTCGACGCCACCGTCAGCGTGCAGTCTGGGAACGTGACGGCCTTGGCACCAGTGATGAGAGCCTCACACTTGGAGCAGATCGCCTTCACCTGGTCAGCAGTCGGGAGAGCAATCGGGGTGGTGGTCATGTAGCCCGTGGCGGTCTGGCACGAGTACGCGGCATCGACAATCGGAGTCAGAGCCGTGGTGAGGGCATTGATGTCGGCCAAGCAGTCGGCAGCCGAGGCGGTGTTGGCGGAAGGAGCAAGCGTGAGCACAGCCGTGAAAGCGGAGGTCTTCATTGTGTAGGGAAGGTGAGAGAGATCAGGGCTTGAGCTGGGCGTGGGGGATTCGGAAATGATGAGATAAAGAGCCCAAGACCAATGGAAACTTAACATGAACGGGATCGATGTGCCCGCGAAAGCGATTGTGTGATGTCAATTGATCTGAAGGT
>JAADXI010000663.1:0-16974 GCA_023337615.1 Pythium brachiatum | reverse complement strand
TATATGCTATGCTGTATACTAGGTTCTGGTGGTAGTCTATGAAAAATAGCATACTACTGTACAGTAGTAGCTGCTTCTGCCAGGGCCTCTCCGACTCGGAGGCTCCGCTGGTGCTGATTTTTGGCTGGATTTCGCTGGTTTTGGTGCGTGGGCACATGGCGCTCTCTTGACAGCAGATGCGATCACGCAGCGCAGAGACGAGCCCTTGCACATACATCAGCTCTCGCTGCTGCCACCGACTCATCTTGAACATCCGCACGCCGGTCTCGCAGCGTTCTGCTGCCAGCAGCGCCGTCTTGACTGTGAGCTGACTGAGCTGCTGACAGCAGCAGCAGCACGGTGCTCTCCGTTGACTGGATAGTTTGACAAAACAGGCGGCAATTTTGATAATTTAGACAAAATAGGAAATCATTTGACGAAACAGGGGGCTTTCGGGGATATTTAGACGAATGTGGGGGCTCGGCTGGGAGCAGAGCCCATGCGCAGGGGGGGGGAGGTAGGGAACCCCCCGGAGCATGATCGATTGCGACCCCGCACACACCTGAATGAGGTATCTATTTGTTGATAGCCCCGTAGCGAAGCGAAGGGCGCTATCTCCCGAGCGCTCGAGCGCAGCGCAGCGGAGCGGGCGCGAGTGCGACATGCCGGAGCGATACAGTAGCTCCGGAAGTCTTGACAAATGTGGGGGCGGCTATCCCTGTTTTGTCAAACGGGTTCCCATCTTGACTAAATTATCATAATTGCCCCCTATTTTGTCAAAAGTCCCCGTTGACTCGACACAACGCGTGCTATGCAATGCCATCCGTCCAGTGTGATTACACCGTGGCGGCAACCGCCTGGCAGTGGCGGTGATTGCTGGCGCGCCAGAGCCGCTCTCTCCACCAAGACAACCCTCCCTGGGGTTTCTAACAGTTATCGAACACACCTACAAAGCCCTCCTCCTGAAGAGGTCTCCTCACACCAGTGGGCTCGTGAAGGCAGCCAGCAGCCCCGGGCCGCTTCCGCTGGTGATGATGGTGATCTAGCATCATGAGTGCGTTCTGTACACTCGAGTGCCCTCGGCATTTGCCTCAGCCGCCGCGTGCCTCACACGCGCAAGCCCATCTCCTGCATCCAAATCTCAGTGCAGAACCACTCACTTGAAGTTCGCCGCCCTATCGGTTCCTAACTGCCATGACTCACGCGCGTCATCTTCCACTTGGCTCTCAACCCGCCAGCTCCAACAACGGAGACTTTGGTCAGCAGTCAACTCCGCCCCAGCGTGGCCAGCGACTGTACTTCAAGCGCAGCTTCAACAGCGCTGCTCCATCATCATCGCCCTCCCTCCACCAGGCTCTCCGCCTCTCTGGCGAGTCGGGGGATTGATCCTCCGCCCCCCCGGGTCCTTCAGTTTGCTCCCCTCCCCTCCGCTCCGCTCCCCTCGTCCGCTCCGCCGTTTGGATGCTGGCCGCCGCTCGCCGTGCGACCCGCAGGACTCACTTCCGAACTCGCTCCGCGCTTCGCACCCCTCACCTCCTCTCCTCCTTCTCCCTATTCTCCACCATGGCTGAGCAGTTCGTCGGCGCCATCGACCAGGGCACCACCAGCTCGCGCTTCATCGCGTTCAACCACCGCGGTGAGATCGTGGCCACGCACCAGCTCGAGCACAAGCAGATCTTCCCGCAGCCGGGATGGAGCGAGCACGACGCCGACGAGATCTTCACCAACGTGGAGCTCTGCGTGCGCGAAGGCCTCGCCAGCGCCAAGATCCCACTCGAGCGCCTCGCCGCTGTGGGCATCACCAACCAGCGTGAGACTACTTTGATCTGGGACAAGCTCACGGGCAAGCCGCTCCACCACGCGATTGTGTGGCACGACGCGCGTACGGCGGACATTGTGCACCGCCTGAAGAACGGCGACGGTGAGGGCTTTGCCGGTCTGGGCCAGGACCGCTTCCGCTCGGTGACCGGTCTGCCAATTGCTACGTACTTCTCGGCGGTCAAGATCCTGTGGCTGCTGGAGAACGTTCCAGGGCTCCGTGAGAAGGCCGAGAAGGGCGAGGCGCTGTTCGGCAACATGGACACGTGGCTCATCTGGAAGCTCAGCGGCGGCGTGAACGGCGGTCTCCACGTGACTGACGTGACCAACGCCTCGCGTACCAACCTCATGAGCCTGGCCACGCTCCAGTGGGACGACGCCATCCTCAGCTGCCTCAACATCCCCAAGGCGCTCCTCCCAGAGATCCGCTCGTCCTCGGAGGTGTACGCGCACGGTGTGGAGGGAAGCTGCATTGCTGGTATCCCAATCGCTGGTGACCTGGGTGACCAGCAGGCCGCGCTGTTCGGCCAGACGTGCTTCTCGCCAGGTGAGGCCAAGAACACGTACGGCACGGGCTGCTTCTTCATGATGAACACGGGCACCAAGCCCACGCCGTCTACCAAGGGCCTGCTCACGACGCTGGGCTACAAGATCGGCAACCAGCCTGCTGTGTACGCGCTCGAGGGCTCCATCTCGTACGCCGGTGCGTTGATCCAGTGGCTGCGTGACAACCTCAAGATGATCTCCTCGGCGCCAGAGGTCGAGACGCTCGCGCGCCAGGTCGAGGACAACGGCGGCGTGTACTTGGTCCCTGCGTTCTCGGGTCTGTTCGCGCCGCACTGGCGTGACGATGCGCGTGGTGTGCTCGTGGGTCTCACGGCGTACGCTACGCGCGAGCACATTGCGCGTGCCGCGCTTGAGTCGACGGCGTTCCAGACCCAGGAGGTCGTGGCCGCGATGGAGGCCGACTCGGGCGTGCACCTTGTCAAGCTCAAGGTCGACGGCGGTATGGTCGTGAACCAGTTGCTCATGCAGTTCCAGGCCGACGTGCTTAACGCGCCTGTTGTGCGTCCAGTGGTCGCGGAGACCACGGCACTGGGTGCCGCGTACGCTGCCGGTCTCGCCGTCGGCTTCTGGAAGACGGAGGAGGAGCTGCGCGCCAACTGGCAGATCAGCGCGACGTGGGAGCCCAACATGGAGACGGAGAAGCGCCACAAGATGCTCAAGCAGTGGACTAAGGCTGTGGAGCGCACGCTCAACTGGGAGGACGACAACACGTCCGCTTGAATCCCTGACGAGGACGAAGAAGAGCAAGACGTCAGCCGCAGTAAATTGTAGGGGAGCTCTCGAGCTCTCCGTCACAGGAGAGGTTCGATTTTTTTGTGAGTCAAATACCAAAACATTCGATATTTTCATAGTCGATTAGTCTCAGTTATTGAGACGCTGTAGTGGAGACCGAGACGTGGTATTTTTCCAGCAGAGACGCGAGCCGCTCGCTCGTGTACTCGCGCTTGGGCGGAGCAGCAGTCGCTGCTGTTGTGGCTGAGCTACTCGCCAGAGGCGCCAGCGTCACGCGCTGACCGCTGCCGCTGTAGGACGAGCGGAGGCTGTGCGATTGGTCTCCTGGCTCGTCGTCCTCTTCCATGAGTGATGTGAGCTGCGCGCGCGAGTGCGAGATCCCCAGCAATGACGTGGACGGCGTCGTCCCCAGTATCGAAGCGGAGGCAGATGCTGTGGTAGTGTGCGGGTGGTGGTGGTGGTGGGGCTCCCTGAGCACGGGGTCGCTGCTCAGCAGCTCGTACATCCACGACGCGGGCTTGATCTCGGCTGTGAGCGGCGTGGGCATCGCGTACGCGTGCGAGCGGCGAGGGATCTGCACGCGCAGTTCGTCGCTCGAGTCATAGTCATCGTAGTGACGCGGCTGGGGATTGAGCTGCTCACTTTGATTGTTGCTTTGCTGTCCTTTCTTGTCCTTGTGGGATGGCGGTTGCAGCGGCATTAGCTTGATCTTGGACGGTTTGACTGGCTTCTGGGCAGCTTTCTTCGCAGCTTGGACTGCGGCGGGTGCCGCCACTGGCACTGGCAGCTTCTTGGGCTTTTGGCCGAGCACGAGCGGCGTGAGGTCCTGTGCGTAGCACTTCATGGTCTCCAGTTTCTGCTTGCGACGGTGTTCCGATGCCGCCTTCTCCGCGAGCTCAGCGGCTTTTGACGCCGCGTCGACCCCCCCTTTCGACGCTGGCGGTGCTGGAATACGATGACGTCGCAACTGGCCAGGTTCAATAGCTACCGTGTGGATGGCCGCCTCTGCGGATGGTCTGGGACGTTCTCGAGTTGGTTTGGATCGCCGCTTCGCTGTCTCTCGTGGCTCCTCATTAGCACCGACGATCTCCTGGATCTTCTGGGCTTCCTCCGCTCGCCTTTGGGCCATGAGCTTCTGGAAATGCCGCCGTCGCTGACGCGCGAGTTGCTTGGCTAGCTGCTGAGTCTCCGCCTGGAGCTTCTTGCGCGTCTCCATCTCCTGTTGCTGCTGCTTGAGCAGCTCTTGTTGCTGGCGCAGTAGCTTGAGCTGGTCTTGATACTTGGCTTCTGTCTGCACCAACACACTCAGCTTGGGCAGTGGAGACGCAATGGAACTGGCGATTGGTGTCACGTGGCTACTGCCATCGAAGCCTCGGCTGCCTCTCTCCAACTGATGCTTACAACCAGAGCAGAAGAGCTGGACACAAGCCGCTGCTGACTCGTTGGGTCTCAGCTCTGCGTGAGGAAGTGGAACAAAGCACGCACAGCAAATGCCGCCTCCTCCCTCCGCTGCTCGGCTAGTGGTTACCTTGGGGCTGCTTCGTGGCGTGTGTTTAAAGCCACCAGTGTCGCCACCGCATCCTCGTTTCTCTCGATACTTTCGCCACGCGGCCTGTATCTCCCCAGCCGCCCACTGCTCCAGCAGCTCCTCCGGCTCTTCCTCGTCAAGCGACTGCTCCTCCTCCCCCTCCTGTGGATCCTCCTCCTCCTCCTCTGGCGCGTCTCCATCGTTGTTATTCCTCATTCTAGCCACGCGTGTGGCTCTCTTGCTCGCATCCTTATCACAACACACTAGCTCACGCGTTCCAGTCTATAAATACAGCATCGAGTTCAGTTCTGAAGCTGCAGTTCCGGCGTCCCGATCTCACCGTCAGCTCCGTTGTGGGGACCTGCTCCTCCTCTCCTCGCACGCCAGTCGCGAGACCTTCTATCGTGCCGCGTATCTATCCGCATAACTGCTTCCACTCCATGGCAACCACAAAAGCAGCCATCATCTCACACTGTGAGTCACAGTGCCGCTTGGAGATTCCAGCAGAGCTGCTCATCCGAAAGTGAACCCATCGTCCTTTCTACCATCACTCTGAGTGTCAAATGTCGCGCGAATGTCGCTCGAAGGTCGTCCCAAGCCCCAACTGCAACATGCCCCTGAGTCCGTTATCTGAGACCAACACAGGCAGGAACGTGCCTCGCTCCTCGCCTCCTTCCGGCAATACCGCCTGCGTCACTGGCAGTGACTCACTGCGCGCCAGTCTTCCTTCAGCTCACTTCCTCCCACTGGCCACCACTGCCACTACTGTACGTCTCAGTATGCTGCAGACGCCTCAGTTGGCTGCTGTGCAGACGGCGCCGCCGCTGCGCCACGCGCAGCTCCAGCAGAACGTTGGGCTCAAGATCGCACTGGGTGGCGTGGCCAACATGATCGCTGCCGGCATCACCAACCCCGTGGACGTGGTGAAGGTGCGGCTGCAGCTGCAGACGCTGGCCGCCTCTACCGGCTCTAGTGCTGCGACTCCTAACGCAGTAGTAGCCACTGCAGTAGCCGACGCGAGTGCAGCACGGTACCTGGGCTTCTCCCATGGCCTGCGCGTGATCTGGCGGGAGGAAGGCGTGCGGGGTCTGGCCAAGGGCGCCCAGGCGTCTTTGATTCGTGAAGGCTCGTACGGCGCGCTGCGGTTCGGGCTGTACGACGCGGTCAAGGACTTTTATGAGGAGAAGGTCTTCCCGTCCGCCGCCCACGCGACGATCACGCCGTTCTACATCAAGCTGCTCGCTGGCGCGACCACGGGAGCTGCTGGGTCGGCGCTGGCCAACCCCATGGACCTCGTGAAGGTGCGCATGCAGGGCGACCGCACGGGTGTGCGCTACCAGAACAGCTTCGTGGTCGCGTGCCGAGAGATCTACCGCCAGGACGGCCTCATCAAGGGCTTTTATCGAGGCGTGGGGGCCACGACGCTGCGTGCGATGGTGGTCACGGCCACGCAGCTGCCCAGCTACGACCACATGAAGGCCATGCTGCTGAGCACGCCGTCGCTGGAGCTGGAAGAGGGATTTACGGTGCATATCGTGGCGAGTATGTTTGCTGGGCTCATGACCGCGACCACGTCGTCGCCCGTGGACGTGATGAAGACCAAGATCATGAACGAGTGCTCCAAGACGGCGGTGAACGCGCAGCAGTTCCAGAACAACTCGCAGCTCATGCGGCGCACGTTCCTTCATGTGCTGCACACAGACGGCGTGCGTGGGTTCTTCAAGGGCTGGTTCCCCAACTGGCTGCGTCTCGGCCCGCACACGATCATCTCGCTCATGGTGTACGAGGAGCTACGGAAGGCCATGGGCATCAACCCGATCTAACTGCGTGAATCAATACAACTCTCTTCTGTGTATGCTTATCCCTCCACTACGTCGCCTAGGCCGTGTGCTGCGGCGCGTGGGTCTTACGGGCCTTGATCACAACCGAGTCCATAAAGTACAGGTACCCAGTCTGCACCAGCACGAAGATCGGCAGCAGCACCAGCTCCAGTGGCGTGTTCACGCGCGGCGCGACGCCGTTCGACAGCGCGCGGAGCACCTGCAGGATAGGCTCGTTGGTGATGGCAAAGTCTCCACTAGAAATGCCGCTGATCAGCGCCTTGGCAGCCTCGTCGGGCGTCGCGCAGCCGCCCGAGTCGTCAATCAGCTTGGTGATCTCCGGCTTCATCGCCTGCTCGGCCGCGAACGCTGGCGAGTCGATGTTGCCTGGGTAGTAGATCGAAGTCTCGATGTCGTACAGCTTCAGCTCATTACGCAAAGCCTCCGCCAGCCCACGCAGCGCGTACTTGGTGGCTGAGTACTGCGCGTACCCAGCGAACGTCGTCAGGGCAGCAGCTGAGCTCACAAACACCACGCGGCGTTTGAACGAGGCCTCCTCACTAGTCAACGGAGTGTTGGCCATGACCGGTAGCGCAGCCTTCACCGTGTGCACAGCACCGTGGAAGTTGATGTCCATGACGTCTTTGAACGACGCCAGGTCCTGCTCCAGAAACAGACTCGGGGCGGAGACACCGGCGTTGCACACGACGTGGTCTGTGATCCGCTTGTGGAACGCGTTAGCAGCGTGAACAGCGTCCTGCACGGCCTGGAAATCCGTCACGTCACACGACTGCGCAAACACTGCGTGCGTAGGCTGCTCGCTGTGCGCTACGCCCTCAATCTCGCGCTTGGCCGCAGCCAGCTTCGCAGCATCACGTGCGATAATGGAGACCTTGGCGCCTGCGCGCGCGTACTGCTTGGCCAGCGCGAGGCCGAGGCCGCTGCTACCGCCCGTGATGAAGACGTGCTTGTTGGTGACGCGGAAGCCTGGCGCTGTGAGCTTGGACCAGAGCCACGACTGTAGAAGATGAGAACCAGTACGAGTCAGACGTTGCAACCTCCGGTGGACGAACAAATAGCAGAGACCGGACGTACAAGCACGCAGAGCGCGACCCAGCCACCGCAGATGACGATGGCAGCGATGCCGCCGTGGGAGACCATGGCTGCTGTGCAGTGGATGCGGTGGAGTGAGAGGCTGCTGGTGTGCTGCGCTGCTGATGAGCAAGTGGCTGCGAGGCCGAGGAGACTTGGAGCTCAAGTTGTGAGAGGGGCCGAGGGGCCAGTTGGTGTGATGAGTTGGGTGCACGAGAGCTGGTCTGAAACCTGTGGGAAATGAATAGCCTACGAGAACAGATACTCTATACGGAGTATACGATATCTACTGGTCCAACTTGGGTTCATGGACCTGTAGGAATCGATATCGTGGTGGGATACCCATGACGAGCACGATGGTTACCCAAGGGTTACACTATACCTGGCGAACTAAGACGCGAGTCCTCATGGAAGACAGTCACCCCCCTCCTCCGTCACTTGCCAACTCACCGACTACGATCAACCGTTGACGCCATGGCTGCCGATCTCTGCTTCCTGGTCTCCATCGCCACGCTGTGCTCAGCAGCACGAGTGTGACGTCAGCCTACGCGCATCCCAGTAACTACACCACCGTCCACGTTTTCGAGCGGTACGCTGCCTTCGAGTCTGTGACGATCGTAGGCGCGTTCGCCAACACCGTCGTGAGTCCCGACCACCGTCTCGTGGTGTCTTTCCGGCCGTATACATACACAGCCGAGCACGCAGCGACGATGAAATGCTTCTCCATTGACAACACGACCACCAAGTGGACAGCTCTACCCAGGACCACCACCACCACGGTCTCAGCAACACAGGCGTTCTGTGTGAGTCCTCACACCCCAGACACGTCGCTGACCACGGCGGTCGCGCAGTTCCAGAGACGCGAGTCGTCCGGACTACTCACCCAAGCCACACAAGACCTCACGGAGAACATGCCACACAACGCCAAGGCCCACGGTTGGCTGGTGCCGCCACTCGTCTCATTCAAAGTAGCAAGGAAGAAACAATGGCAGGTGCCTCCATCACTCACGCTGGTCTCTGATATCCACGTCGTCCCAAGTCGCCACCAAGGACGAAGCGCCAGCGCTGTGTCAGTCGGATCCTCAAGTGCTTGTTACGCGTGTGCTGGCCAGTGGAAACCTCATCGCTGACGAGAAATCTCCCATTAAGATGCTGTGTGTGACGTACACCACGCGAACGCTGCAGGATCTCGACCGCCACGAACAGTTCGCCGCTGGTTTGTTCTTTCATGTCCATCGCAAGACCAAGGGCCATGGCTGCGGCATGGACTTCAGCGCCGTGCGCGACGTCAAGACCGGCGAGATGGCGGAGTTTCAAGTGCAGAACAGCACGGGGCCGTCGCTCTGCTACAAGCGTGTGCCGTTGGTCGCTGACGCTAGTGGATCACAGCTCTTCAACACGTCGCAGTTGATCAAGCGCGTGAGTGTCGACGCATCACAGGACGACTACAGCACGCGCCTGGAGGTCGAGTATCATCGCGCCAACGCGTGGAACTTCCCACTCCAGGAGATCGATGCGGACGCTGTGCGAGAGTTTCAGAAGTGATGACGACAGGAAGATGAGAATCCTGAGTTTCTTAAAAGCACAGAGAGTTGATATGACATACTACACTACGCTCACCACGACTGGAATTTTTGACATGGTCTCACGTCGCTGCTTAGCGCAGCGGCTGGACCATCATGGCTCGCTGGATGTCCTGGATGGCTCGGTTGGGCGTGATCGAGTGCCGCCAGGCTCGGCAGAACGGACACGCTTTACCCGCATCGTACGCGGCCTTGTTGATGGTCTCCCCACAGCACGACAGCAGCACGGGCTCTGTGAACGGCTTGCCGCTGAGCTTGCACGTGAACGCCGTCATGCGGTTGTTCCGCTCATCGCGTTGGTCCTGGCACTGGCGATTCTCATTCTCATCGACCGGCTGTGGCTTGGGTTTGGCGACGACGTGTTTCATCACCAGCACATCATCGTCGTCAAAGGAGAAGTGGCGGAAGCCCGAGGGCGAGTACTCGGAGCCTAGTGGCGAGTGCACAGGCGACGGCGGCTGCGACTGGAAGCGCGGCGACGGCACAGCAGCAACAACAGGGTTGTACTTGCCAGCGAACACCAGTTCCGACAGGTTCTCTGTCTCGTCAATGAGCTTGACAAGCACACGCGACGGGTGGTCTTCCATGAGCCGCAGGAAGCCTTCGTGGACTGAGTGGGCCCACGCGTGGATCTCCACACACCAACCGAGCTTCAGGAACTTCTCAGCGATTGACCGGAACGAATCGCCGCACTTGTTGACGTTGCCGTCACCCGTAACGAGCACGAGCGTCGAAGGAGCAGACGCAGAACTCTTCTGGAGAAGGAGCTGCTGCTCGAGCCCTTGGTCCCACGCGGGCTCACGCTTGGCGATGCCCCAGCCAAAGCGAATGAGGCTCTGAGCGAGGACGTCAGCAGCTCCGTGGTACGACGCTCGCAGCATCTTGACATGTGGGCTGCGGCTTCCGTTCGCGCTGTTGCAGACACGCTGCGTGAACATGTCGAAGTGCAAACGCAGTGCGTTGGAGAACTTGGCGCCTGGCACGAGCGTGTGCAAGTGTGGACTGTTGAGCATCGAGAAGATGATATTGTCCGTATCCATGAACACAAACCGTGGTTTGTTAGTGGCTGAGTAGGCTCGAGGACGGGCAGCAGCACGCAGCACACGCTCGCGGCGGTGGGCGGCGTCTTCCAGCACCGCGTTGGACATGGGATGGATCTGAGAGTCGGAGGTCGCGATGAGCGGAGGCCGGCGCTGCTGCGAGTGAGCTGCGGAGCGGCAGCTCATGCGGTGGGCTGTGAACTCGGTGCGTGAGTCAAAGTTCTTCTGGCAGCCGCGACTCGTGCAGCGGAAGTGGTTGAGCTTGTCGACGTGGCGCTGCAGAGCTTCAAAGGTCGGGAACGGATCCGAGCAGCGGCCGCAGGTGAAGCTGCGCGGTGCGCCAGTGCCAGCGAAGCGACTCATGGTGTGTAGGAGGAGGATGTGAGAATGAGGGGAAGTGAGGGAGCTGCATGAAGGCAGGGACGAGGGGCTGCAGCCCCATAGCGTCCTCTTGCCAACGTCCTCACTAAGTCCTCAGCATCTGGCGTGTCGCTTCAAGATCATAATCTACCGATGTAAGTTAAATATGAAGATGGGATACTATGATAAAGAAGCGTGTGGACGGGTCGACTGGCAGTGCTTGGTCTCTCTTGGGAGATTGAAGTCGCCATGAGCGCGTGCCCACTCGTGTGATGAGGTTGGCCTTGTATCGGTCTGCTCAATCGTACAACAACACAGGTCATACTATCCGCAGATCAACCTCTCGACCGATCGGTGATTGTTCGCAAGGCTAGTGCTTCTAATGAACATGAAGGCCAGCACTCACCCGATGCGGAGACCTCAAGCCTAGAGTCTAGTACTGTGTACCACGTGCTAGGTACGCATTGCATTATTGTCCCTCCCATTTCGCTTCCCGCAGGCAGCTCAACACCATTCCTCTGACTCAGAGGCTCTGAGCTTAACTCAAGTCGACTCTCTCCAACTTGGAGTCCAGGCCATGGTCTCCCACGGCGGCATCGCTGCCACCGTGATCTGCGGCGGATGGGTCGCGCTCTGCCTGCTCGTGCGTCCACAGTCTCCGCTATTCATCCTCCTGTGATCGCAACGCCTGACTCGTGTATCATTGTCTTTCATAGTCGTGGCTCTGGTCCAAGTTCACGGTGCCGGGCTTCCGCGTCACCAACAAGCACGTCTTCATCACGGGCGGCAGCAGCGGCCTCGGCCTCGCACTGGCCAAACAGTACGCGCGTGCAGGCGCCAAGGTCTCCATTATCGCACGTGATACTACCAAGCTCGTCGCAGCTAAGCGCGAGATTGAGAGCATCGCGCACAGCGAACAGGAGACGCACGCCGTGTTTGTGCAGTCGAGTGACGTGACGGATTTCCAAGCCGTCCAGGACGCTGTGCACGCGGCTAACGCGTTCCACAAGCGCATCACGGACCACGTTGTGTGCAACGCTGGCATCACTGAGCCTGGTTTGTTCCTGGAGCAGGACCCAGCACTATTCAAGCACATGATGGACGTCAACTTCCACGGTGCAGTGCACACTGTGAAGGCAGCGCTTTCAGCCATGGCTCAGTCGCCACTCAAGACTGAGGACGCTGGCTTCAAGCGACGCGTGGTGTTTGTGAGCTCAGCTGTCGGGCTCACATCTTTTGTTGGGTACTCGCAGTACTCGGCTACCAAATATGCGCTGCGAGGGCTGGCGGAGGCGCTGCGTAACGAGCTGAAGCTGTACGACATCGAGACCTCAATCTACTACCCGGGCAGTATCGACACGCCCATGCTCCACGCCGAGCAGCTCACCAAGCCAGAAATCACCAAGATCATCGATGACTCGGGAGGCTACGCGACGGCGAAGGAAGCTGCGGACGTGCTGATTAGAGGCCTGTCCAGCGGCCAGTTTGCGATCACAAACCAGTCCATTCTCGATCTGGTACGCGCTGTATCCAACGGCGTGGCGCCGCGTGTGAACACGCCACTGGAGATGGTGCTGCTGCCGATCTTCGTGCTGGTCCAGACAGGGTACTTGTACTTTATGGACTCGGTCGTGATCAACGCCCACAAGAGACGGCTGCTCGCTTGAGTCAGCAGAAGACCCGTCTAGAAGACCGTAGTCGGTGGTGGTGGCAATGGTGCGTCCGAGTGGCACCACAATGGACTTTAAATCATGTTGTACATGCCAACTTGCATCAAAAGGCCGACTCTTTGGCAATATCTATTGTAGTAGGTATGTATGAGTTTGCATGGCTACTTTCCTCCCAGCCACCTCACTGTGTAATCCATCCACCCACACACAGGGTCATTCTCATAGCGGACAGCACAGCACTCCACCGTCTCCGTTTACGCTTGGTGGGGACAACGCTGCGTTGCAATGGTCTCCGACGGCGGCATCGCTGCCACCGTGATCTGCGGCGGCTGGGTCGCGCTCTGCCTTCTCGTACGTCCACGATCTCCGCTACTGTTGTTGATTTCAGTCACAACGTCTGACTCGTTCGACGTTTGATCACAGCCGTGGCTCTGGTCCAAGTTCACAGCGCCAGGCTTCCGCATCACCAACAAACACGTCTTCGTCACGGGTGGCAGCAGCGGCCTGGGCCTCGCACTGGCTAAACTGTACGCGCGCGTGGGCGCCAAGGTCTCCATTGTCGCGCATGACGCGGCCAAGCTCGTCGCCGCTAAGCGCGAGATTGAGAGCATCGCGCACAGCGAGCAGACAACCCACCCTGTGTTTGTGCAGTCGTGTGATGTGACGGACTTCGAAGCCATGCACGCCGTCAACGCGTTCCACAAGCGGATCATAGACCGCAACGCTGACATTTCGGCTCCGGGTTTGTTTCTCGACCAGGATCCGGCGTTGTTTAAGCCAATGATGGACGTCAACATCCACGGAGCTGTCCACACTATCAAAGCTGCATTGCCGGCCATGGTCCAGACGCCACTCACGGGCGGAGACGCTCGCTTCAAGCGCCGCGTGCTGTTCGTAAGCTCGGCGGCGGCGCTCACGACGTTCGCTGGCTACGCGCAGTATTCGTCGTCCAAGTACGCGCTGCGTGGACTGGCGGAGGCGCTGCGTAACGAGCTGAAGCTGTACGACATTGAGACCTCGATCTAATACCGAGGCAACATGGACACGCCCATGTTCCAGACCGAGCAGCTTGTCAAGCCAGAGGTCGCCAAGCTGATTGACGACTCGGGTGGCTGTGATACACCCGAGCAAGCGGCCACGGCGCTGGTGAGTGGACTTTCTAGCGGAGACTTTGCCATCACCAACCAGCCGATCCTGCAGGTGCTGCGTATGCTGTCAAACGGCGTAGCGCTGCTGCCGATCTTCGTGCTTCATGGACTCGGTCGTGATCCAAGCTCGCAAGACCAACATGAGACAGCCTAGATCTGGCGTTGAGGCGTCGTGTAGTGAAGTCGCTCACGATCTGTCACGAGTCAGCCATCGTCATCATACACACAACTTCTAATTACAATTACCATACTGTACCTGATCAATGGACGAGCCTTCATGGTCTGCGGAGACAGAGAAGTGTGGCTGTGGGTGGTAGCCTCCGCACGCATGGTCTCACAGAACCGAAGAACAACGCTGACGATGGGCGCGTCCTTCAAGTTGGGAAGCGCGCACTGCAGCGCCGTGAGAACTGGCATTCGTCATAGTCTGTAGCTGCGACTCAACGTTCCACCAGCTCTGTACTCGCGGGTGCAACCCAGGATAACCCTCCATGAACGCCCGCTTCAACGTGAGCTCAGCAGAGCTGCTGGCTGAGCAGGTCTGTTCCCAGATCTGAGCGGGAGTCAGAAATCTATCAGTCGCTGCTGACTCTCAGTAAAGATCCGGCAACTCAGCATGGAATCCTTGATGGAGATCTGCCAGCTGATGAGCTCCGGTATCCACCTGCGGACACTGGATGCTCGGTCTCACTAATAGAGGCGAACTCGTATTCGTAAAAGCCCTGCGACTGTATTACTCTGATTGAACTGACGCGACACATCCGACCGTCTGCGCCTCGCGAACGACCGCTGAATACCGAGAGCTCTGCTGGCTGGATCTCTCCATTGGCTGTTGACTGCACGCCAATCGCAACGGCCGTGTCCCTGCAGCCCTGAGGTGACTGCATCTGTGGTTCGAGCAACAAGCAACGCCTCTGCTTCATCGTTTCATTCCCCAACTCCTGTCCCCCCACACAGCAGCCCTCTTCCCACAATGAAGTTCCTTGCCTCGACCTGTGTCGCGCTCGTGCTCGCGCTCACGGCCTCCACCGCTACGGCCCAGTCACTCGGCATCAGCAGCGTCGCGCGCGACCTGCTGAAGGCCGTGAACGAGGCCCGCAAGACCAACGGTTCGCCGCCGCTCTGCCTCAACACCAAGCTGGCCACGGCCTCGCAGGTCCAGGCCGTCGACCTGGCGGCGACCGGCAAGCTCAGCGCGACGGGCTCCACTGGCTCGTCCCCGACGTCGCGTGCCACGGACCAGGGCTTCAACACTACGGGCGTCGCGGAGCTCGTGGGCGCCGGCTACTCGAACGCGTCCCACGCGATCTCCGAGTGGATGAAGTCCACCGACTACAACCAGTACTTGCTCGGCGAGTACGAGTTCCTCGGCGCCGGCTACGCGTTCAACGCCGCGCAGGAGTATAAGACCTTCTGGGTGCTTGACTTCTCCAAGGGCGGCCGTGGCGAGACCTGCACGTAAGCTGGACGCCACGCCACCAGTCAAGTAGTAGTAGTGAGTAGTGTTGATGTTGTTGTGAGCACCGTTAGAGTGAATACCAGTGTTTCTTTTATTGATTACTTGCGTTGAGACTGTCGATCCAGTGGCCGATGTGGAACTGGCAGGTCCGTTGAGCACGCAACCGACACGCCTCAGTATCTACGAGAAGCTCTCGGGCGTGGAGCCATTGCAACACGGCCAGAAATCCGCTCTTGGTCGCCGCCATCACGGCATTCTCACTCGGGACAACACCATAGTGGTGATGCAGCAGCTCAGCGATGCGTATGTGGCACAGAGCCACAGCGTCGTCCATCGCCAACGCTGTGCAGCTTTCTGTACGGTTGTGGACGAGCCACTGCGCCACCTCCCAGTGCCCCATAGTCGCTGCATTGTCCAGCGCGCTGATTGTGCAGCCTTCGCTCCTGTTTTCATGCAGCCAGATCACGACTTCCAAGTGGCCGTTCATAGCTGCCTGGTCCATGGCGGTCGTCGTGCAGCCCGTGCTTCGGTTCGCATGAAGCCACTGCACGATCGGTAGCTTCCCTAACGTCGCTGCGATGTCCATGGCCGCAGAGGCTTCCCAACCAGCGTAGCGGTCACCCACCCACTGAACGATAGGGAGCTGGCCACTGACAACGGCGCTGGCCAACGTGGACGCCGTGCACTCGACACCGTGCGCATGGAGCCACTGAACAGTCTGTAGCTCCCCATTCTTAGCAGCCAAGTCGATCGCAGTCGGTGGTAAGGTCTGCATCCGATTGTCGTGTAGCCACTGCAGCATCGCCACGTTTCCATCCGTGGCAGCGACGTCCGCGACTCTAGGAGACCATTGGATCTCCGAGCCGTGGAGCTCATGGAGCGCCTGGATACCCTCGAGATTTCCCGCCTTGGCGATCTCCACAGCGGCGTACGCCGGCAGCTTGGGGATCGGCCCCACTGTTGTCTCCAGCCACACAAGCACGTCATCGTGGCCATTCGCCAGTGCTGCTACTGCTGGCGCCGCGACAGTGCGATTGACGAAGCGTGGCGAGTGTTGGAACAGCCAATGGAGCACATCGATGTGGCCGTTGTGTGCAGCGCCCACCATCGCGCGTTCTGTGTAGCCTTCATGTCGGTTCGCGTACAGGAAGTCGAGTATATCGATGCGTCCGCGCGTCGCAGCGCCGTCCATGGCGCGAGAACGGCAGCCTTCGCTTCGATTCTCATGGAGAAAGCGAACGATCTCCAAATGACCGGCGCCTGCAGCCGCTGTCATCGCCTCCGACGTGAACGTGAGCGGTGCGTTGATCCTGTGGAGCCACTGGACGACACTCAGGTGGCCGCTCTTAGCAGCGATATTGCCCACTGCTCTCATATCGCAGCGAACGCCTCGAGTGTAGAGATACTGGATAGCATCGATATGGCCGTGTTCGATCGCCGCCCGCAGAGCCCCCGACGGACAGAAGACGTACCCACGGTCTTCCAGAAAGTAACGGAGAGTACTCAACTGGCCGTGCTTTGCTGCCGCCGTCAACGCTGCTGGGATCTCGTCTGATCTGTGCTGCGGCCGGTGCAGTAGGAGCCATTGGATCAGTTCCAGGTTTCCTCGAGCTGCCGCGAGAGCCAATGTGTTCGCAGCGAGATAACCAGGATGACGCGAATGAAGCAGTTCCAACACAGTCTTGTGACCACGCTCCACAGCCTCTTGCATGGCCTCACGGAGCCTCAGCTCAAGCAGGAAGCGATCCAAACCGTCAAGGAGAACGAGCACGCGTTCGAGAAGGCGGACGCTGCCTGTAGCAGCCGCCTCAGCCGAGGAGAAGCGCGTGCGGGGATCGAGAAAGGCGTCGATCAGTCGTGCAACATGCTCCAGCGGCGCGATGGCTTCGTGGGACGCACAGACGACGGCAACGGACGTCAGCAGTGGAGTCTCGGTCGCCATTCTTGTACTGTATTGTGGGTGGGTTGGCAATGGAGGCTAATTAGCATCAGTCTCAGTTGAGGAATGAACCATCACTCACACGTCTCAGGTGAGACCAAGAATATGGATTAGGCTAGCTTAGCCTGGACACCAGCGGCTGGGTTGAGATCTTCTGGTGAATGCAAGGCCGGCTGGCTGCTGATTGTGGAGCGCTTCGTCCTCGCTCTGTTGCGGTGGCTCGTGGTCTTCGCTGCACG
>JAADXI010000662.1:0-16986 GCA_023337615.1 Pythium brachiatum | reverse complement strand
TGCCGCTGCGGCTCACGACGGCGCCGCCGTGCTGGGCCTGCTTCTGCAGATACTCCTCCTTCATGGCGCGCAGGTCGGCCAGCGGCAGCCCCATGAACACGCCGAAGCCGTAGTACACCTTCTCCTCTTCGCTCTCGTCACGCTCTGAGCCGGCGTAGCCAGCGGCGCGCGGCGCATCGCGCAGAGCCAAACGGTCTTCCATGTTGGTGGCGATGACGGGGTGTTTGTATCGGAATCCCAATACTAGTAGCTACTGGAAAGGGAGAGAAGTGCGGAAGACTATGATGGTTTCGAGCAGTTTGTAACAAAGCGAACTCTATCAGTTATAAACAGGTTATGAACACAGCACCAGTGTAGCCATCTTGGGTCCACAATCTAACGGCGACGGAAGCGCTTGTACGCCTTCTTCGACTTGCTCTCGAGGTCGTCGCTGGCGTTGCGCTTCTTGTACTCGCCCTCGCTCGTGACCTGCGTGCCGATCTCCTGGTACAACTGGCGGAACTTGCGGATCGAGCCAATCGGCCGCAGCGGCTCCGCCAGCACGCGCGCCAGCTCGTGGCGCATCGACACGACCGACTCGCCGTTCTTTTTCTTGGTCGAGTCGCTGTTGTCTTTCTTCGACTTGAGCTCCTGCATGAGGTTATGGTCCAGATCCAGATCGGCTTCCTTGGCCATCTGACTGAACCACGACTCCTCCGACTTGACCTTACCAGCCACGTTCTCGTGGTCGTTGATGGCCTTGGCGAGACGCAGCCGCTCGTCGATCACGGGCAGAAAGCGGTGGTCGAATGGGAACTCCGCCAGTCCCGTGGGGCGCTTGAGCATCTTACAGATCTGCGTGTGGTACTTGGCGTCAGCAGGTGCGACCAGCGAGATACTCAGACCTTCCTTCTGGGCACGCGCCGTACGACCACTGCGGTGCAAGTACACTTCGGTGGAGCGCGCGATGTGGTAATGGACGACGTAGTCCACACTTGGGATATCCAGACCGCGCGCAGCCACGTCCGTGGCGATGAGGATGCCCTTGGGGTTGGCGCGGAAGCCGTCCAGCTTCTTGAGACGCTGGCGCTGCTGCATCTCGGCGTGCAGTGCGAACACTGGCATCTTGAGCAGCAGCAGCAGGTTCGCGAGCTTGCGCACCTGGTGGATGGCGTTCAGAAACACGATCGTCTTGCCAGGGTACTGCGTGAGGAAGTAGTACAGGTAGCTGTCGCGCGTGTCATCCGTGACTTCGTGCTGACACAGCTCCAGGCCCGCTGGCAGCGACAGCGACACGTTCTCCTGCTGCTTCACGCGCAGCTTCATCTTCTCATCGTCGTTCATGATCGTGCCCTTTGGCAGCGTCTCGTCAATGCTCAGATCCACCACGGCCGGCTTTCCTCGCAGACCCACGCGCTTCATCACGCTCTCCAGCACCGTTAGGGCGTGGCGCTGCTTCTTCTTGCCTGTCTGGAAGCGGCCGCCGTCCGGAATCGTCAGCGTGGCCGAGAACAAAAACGTCTGACGGGGGATGTGGCGTGCGACCGGCGCGACCGCAACAGGCTGCTGCTGCTCCTCCTCTTCCTCCTCTTCCTCCTCTTCCTCTCCGTTCCCCTCCTTCAGCTGACGCATCACATCCTCCAGCATCATGACCTTGGTCTCGCCCACCAGCAGCGGGTCGTTCATCTCGTCGTCCTCATCGTCCTCGTCGTCGCTCTCGTTGTCCGACAGATCGCGCAGCGCGGGCGTCTCGTTCTTGGCGCTGTTGTATTTGACGACCTCGAAGATCTTCTCCACCTCAGCGTACGATCCCTTCTGCAGCATGCGATCGGCCTCATCGATCACCAAAAAGCGCAGCGTCTCGTCCAGGTCCTTCAGGTGCGCGTGGTTCGAGTCAATCAAATCCCAGAGCCGCCCGGGCGTGCCGATCACGATCTCCGGCTTGTACGACATCATGCGCATCTGCTTCTGCACAGCCATACCTCCGACCAGCGTCATCACGCCAATCTCGCGGTTCGGCACCATCTTCTCCAAGTGCTGGTGGATCTGCAGCGCCAGCTCGCGCGTGGGCGTCAAAATCAGCGCCTTGCAGTTCTGCACGTAGCCCGGACGGCCCTTCTCGAACAGCAACTGGCTCAAGATCGGCAGCCCGAATGCCAGCGTCTTACCGGAGCCCGTGGGCGCCGCGCCGACGATGTCGCGGTTGTCATGCAGCGCCGGGAAGATGGTCTGCTGCTGGATGGGCGTGGGGGACAGGAACCCGCAGGCGTGGAGCGAGTGGCGCAGCAGCGGGTGGAGGTTGTACTTGTCCCAATGGGGGAGACTCACAGCCGGCACGGGAGCGGCCTTCGCGACCGCCTTCTTCGCAGGCGCGGCCTTGGTCTTGGGCTTCTTCTCCTTCTTCTCCTTCTTCTCCTTCTTCGGCTTCGCTGGCGGAGCGTCAGCCTTCTCCTCCTCCTTCACAGGCGCCTCCTCCTCTGCGTCCTCCACCTTCAACTTGGTCTCCTCCTCCACATCCTCCACCTTGAACTTGACGTCCTCCTCCTCCGCCTTGACCTGGACCTTGTCCTCCGTCGGCTCCTTAGACTGCTTGGTCTTCTTGCGCTTGCGCTTCTTCTTAGACCCGTCGTCTGCTCCGGCGTCCTCTGCGCTCGTCTCAGTCTTCTGTCCGCCACTACAATACCACACCCATACAGAATCAGAAATTCCCTCCGCTCGGCTCCGGTGGGGGGGACTTAACGCCAACGTACCCCATGACTAACACCTTCGCGCCGGACTCGGACGTCTGCAGCGTGTAGTCTAACGAAGAACAACCAGTCATAACCATCGTCAGCGTAACCATGTTGGTAGCGTCTAAAAAAGCACCAACAAAACCGCACCGGTGAGCTCTTCCAGCTCAAACACTGAGCCGTCCTCGAAGCCCTCGATCTGGACGTCCTCCATGTTCAGGCGGCGCCATCCCTCGTTGCTCAGCACCTCGGTCGGAGACATGCGCTTCTTGCGCTTCTTGCTCTGCTTGACGTCATTGTTGTTGGCGCTGCTGTCCACGGCCGCGGCCACCTTGCGTACCCCGCTCATCTCGTCGACGTTCTGCTGTTGTTGGCGACGTTTTGTTGGCGTTGGCAAAAGCACCAACGAAAAACCACGTCGGAGTGATGGTGGTTGATGTCGATCATTTTGACTGGGCAGCCACCACCAGCCAATTTTCACCAATCGGATACCTATATCTTCTAAAAAGAACTCACTATCCACCAATCAGAGAGCGTTCGAGTGGAACCATGGCGCTCTCCCACGCGCGAAGGGCTCACTCGAAGCGCGAACATCCAGTCGCGACCCACCATGTCCATGTTGCGCGCGTTCGGCGCCGCTCGCTCCCGATGCGTGCGCGCCGCTGCGTCGGCATCCGCGCCTACCATTGCCTCTGCACGGCTCGTGGCTGTGCGCCCACGCAACTCCGGTCTCCTCTCGCGTCCGCGTGTGTCCGCAGTGATGAGTTTCACTCGCCCCGCAACCGCAGGTGTGCGCAGCTTCACCACGGCGTTTGTGTCGACCCACTACGAGCTAGAGAACCCGAAGGAGATCACGGAGTTCATGGAGCGCAAGCGACTCGCGTGCCGCGTCACCGACACGCACGTGGTCGTACGCGAGTGTCCGTTCTGTCACCCGACGCGCGGCAAGGCCGACAACTTCTTCAAGCTGTACGTGCACAAGACCAAGGGCGTGTACAAGTGCCACCGCTGCGGCGCGGCCGGCAGCTGGTTCGACTTCAAGCAGAAGCTGCAGAGCAACGTGGCGGTGGGCTCGGCGGGCGGCATGATGCACGGCGGCGGTGTGGAGGGCTTTGTCACGGCGGCCGAGACCAAGGTGATCACGGTGCTGGACAACGAGAAGGCCATGGCCATCCAGCGCAATCTGCTGGACGACGCTGAGTTCGCGGCGGTGCGCACGTACCTGACGGAGGTGCGCGGCATCGAGGAGCGCGTGTTGAGCAAGTACGGCGTGGGCGCGATCGAGCAGCCGTTCCGGGGCGAAGATGGCCAGCCGATCGTCGCCAAGTGCATCTCGTTCCCGTGGATGGCGCGCCAAGAAGACATGGATGCCATGGGCGTCCAGCGCAGCCACGCGTCGCCCAGCTCCAGCGACAAGAACCAGTTCGACGTGATCCGCTTGAAGCTGCGCGGCCTGGAAAACAAGACCCAGCAGCGACTCGTGCCCAAGGGCGGCAGCTGGGGCCTGTTTGGCTGGAACACCGTGCCGACTGCTGCCGATGAAATCGTGTTGACGGAAGGAGAGTTCGACGCCATGGCTGTGTACCAGGCGACGGGCATGCCGGCCGTGTCGCTGCCCAACGGGTGCCAGTCGCTGCCTCCGAATGTGCTGCCGCTGCTCGAGCGATTCAAGAAGATCTACTTGTGGATGGACAACGATACTGCGGGACAGGCGAACGTGGAGAAATTCGCAGCGAAGCTCGGCGTCACGCGCTGCTTCATCGTGCGCGCACCGGTGGACACGCCAGCGACGATCAAGGACGCGAACGACGCGCTGCTCGCCGACGTGGACATGAAGAAGCTGATTTCGCGCGCCGAGCTCATCCCGCACAGCCAGATCGCGACCTTCGAGCAGCTGCGTCGCGAGGTGTACGAAGAGATCGTGAACCCCATCCGTGCGTGCGGCGTGCAGTCGCGCACGCTGCCGTCGCTGAACCGTTTATTGAAGGGCCACCGTCCAGGCGAGGTCACGGTGCTCACCGGTCCCACGGGCTGTGGTAAGACGACGCTGCTGAGCCAAATGTCGATTGATCTGTGTGCCCAGGGCGTGAACACGCTGTGGGGCTCGTTCGAGATCAAGAACACGCGTCTGATCCAGAAGATGCTCACGCAGCTCGCCGGCAAGAAGCTGAGCGGCGACGTGAACGCCTTTGAAGTCGTGGCCGACAAGTTCGAGGCGTTGCCCATGTATTTCCTGCGATTCTTCGGCAGCACGGACGTGGAGGAAGTGCTGGACGCTATGGAGTACGCGGTGTACGCTTATGATGTGCAGCACATTCTGCTGGACAATGTGCAGTTCATGATGGCGGGCCAGGGCCGCGGATTCGACAAGTTTGAGCGCCAGGACCAAGCGCTGGATAAGTTCCGCAAGTTCGCGACCGCCAAGAACGTGCACTTGACGCTGGTGATCCACCCGCGTAAAGAGCAGGAAGACGTGGACCTGACGCTCACGTCGGTGTTCGGTACGGCCAAGGCAACACAGGAAGCCGACAACGTGCTGATTCTGCAGCGCACCAAGGGGGAGAACAAGCTGGACGTGCGCAAGAACCGCTTCGACGGCACGCTGGGCTCCATTCCGCTGCAGTTTGACGCCGACTCGAACTGTCTGCGGGAAGTGGGCGAGCACATGATGGACGAGAGCACGGCGTCGATCCACATGGAGGCCGAGATGCAGTTGGAGCAGCGCGTGCGCCAGCAGAAGATGGAGCGTCTCGCGAATGCGACGGCTCGAGCAGCAGCAGACGACAGCGTGCGCGTGGTGGTGAATACGGTGGACGAGTCGCAGCCGCAGGCGCCTACTCGCTTCGAGTACTCCAACGACTTCGAGATGGAGGAGAGCGGACGCCGTCTGGCTGCCAGTTTCCAGGCCGCGGACGCCGCGCAACCGACGCCGTACGTCAATGGCAGCCGCGGTCCTGTTGGTCTCAATGGGCTCAATGGGCTCAATGGTCTCAACGGTCTGAGTGGCCACAGCGGTCTGAATGGAGACAAGCCGCAGCCTCCAAACGGAGCGGGCGCCTTGCCTGCCGTGACGCCGTCGCGTGGTCCGAACGGCGCGCCGACTGGACCTCCTCGTCGCGGCCCCAACGGCAGCGGCAGCGGCTCGGGCTCGGAGCCGTTCTCGACGTTCACGCCCATCATCACCAGATAATAGCAGTGTATGTTAACCCCATTTTGTCTCAAAACTGCTCCGCCTTGTTTCAATCTACAGCTTTGTGAAGGAGCCGCTGAGAGTGCTATCTTACTATCCATGGGACTACCGCACAACTGAGAGCTGCTCGTAGATTGTCCACGTCACTGCAGTCGACAGCGTTCGCTTCAGCACGCGCGGGACGATGCCTCGTGCGAAGCCCTTGGCGCCTTCTTCGTTCCAGATCTTCAGCACTGTCTGCTTCACGCCCAGTGAGTTGCGCACTTCACCTGCTGCACTTGGCTGTACGATGGTGAGCTGCATGCGCGTCTTGACCACGTCCGCTGGGTGGACCACGGTGGTTGCGAGCACACCGGCCACGACGCCGCTGCCGAAGTTGATCGCGTAGCTGGGCAGCGCCGTGGCCTTGGCCTCCACGCAGCCCTGGAGGCGCTTGTAGATGAGCACGTACAGTCCCGAGAACGGCACGTCGCGCGCCAGCGTGGGCACCATGCCGCGGTAGAGTCCGCGCACGCCTTCGTTCTGGAGCACGTGGCGCAGCACTTCCAAGTTGCCAGAATACGTACCCGCGGGCTGCCACTCCATTCGCGCCTTGACGATCGTGAGTGGCGACACGATGCAGCCGGCGAACGTGCGTGCGAAGGCGCCCGAGAGAAACGTGTTGAGCGATGTGTGCGGCACGACGGCGAGACAGTGGTCCAGCGTCGTGAAGTAGAGGCCTGCGCCGCCGGCCACGCGCACGAGCGTCGCGGATGTGCCTCTCCACATGGCGCGCATGCGGTCGATGGTCGCGAGAGATAGTGCGGAGGGCACAGAGGCTTTGGCGGCGGTGGAAGGGAGCTGCCGACTGCCGAAAGCTCCTTGCTGGTGTGTGCGCAACACGTCCAGCGGCTGGAACGCCAGCGCTGAGATCATGCCCGAGAGCGCGCCCGCCGCCAGCTTCTTGGAGCGCGGCTGCTGGGTCTTCGTGGCTGTGGCAGTGGACGCCGTGGCGGCGGCTGCAGGCAGCGAGGAGACCGCGGAGAGCGACGCCATGGTCCCGAGTCCCGCGTCGCGTGTGTGTGGAAGCCTGACGTCGGTGGAATGGCGCACGAAGATGAGTCTGGCGTTGGGTTCAGATCTGAGGTGGATCTGATGATGACGCCTGCTCTGGGTAATCACATGTCCATTTGGACCTCGGAGTGGAGGTCAACTTCAAACGAATGTTGGCCAATGCGTAATTACGGTCATGGGAAGCCGTAAAAACCCTGGCGACTGCACTTTGTTTCCTGGATTGAACCCAGTCACCAGCATCAAACGCATCCAAAGCCCAAAGCTCCATCGACGCGAGCAGCTCCACGACGCCAACCACAGCAACCCCAGCAGTATGAGCGACGGCTACGACCCCCAGAAGTCGCGTGTGGCGGAGGACACGCTCGCTGACTTCCTGCGCGCGCCGCTCACGGGCGACCTCACGGAGGTGCCGGGCATCGGCAAGGCCGCGGTCGGCAAGCTGGCCGAGGGCGACGACGACAAGGTCGAGAACACCTTCCAGCTCATCGGCAAGTTCCTCATGCTCAAGGTGCGCACACTGGATATATATAGAGTAGCTGTGTGTGCGTGGTGGTGGTGGTGGCGGAGGACTGACAGCGTTGTGTGGATCGTGTGGGAGTGCAGAACAGCACGGACGCGAATGAGGACGGTCTGATCGACTGCGCGGCGCACTGCGACGCGTTCTGGTTCTGGCTCAAGTCCAAGGGCATCTCGGCCTACCGCAGGTATGAATTATCTATTGGATGGACACGATACGTACGGACAGAGGAGCTGACGCGGGTGGTTGTTGCAGTGGCATCGTCATGGCCATCGCCGAGAAGGTGAACACGATGCTTCCAGGTATTTATGACGCGGCCGAGTTCCAGTAGACGCCCCTTCGATTGCTCTCCACTCGTGCCGCAACCCAAGACAACGCATGCAGCTCTGATCCTCCCGTGAGGCCGAGCGAGCGGCGTGGACTTCAACGCAGCACACCGAGTGGCTCTTCTCTTTCCATCACGTTTGAGTATCGTTTCAACGAAATAAACTACTCCCCTTTTGAGGCGCTCATGCGATGAAACACATCCGCTGCATGCAGAGAATCCCAGGTACTACGTAGTAGAGTGGATACGCACATTCATGTAAGTTACTCCACTGCGCTCACCACATCCATGTCCTGGTGCATCTTCCGTTCTCTTCCCGCGCAGGTCACTGTATCGGGGTGTCACTGTGATCCTCTCCGCACGTCATCCCTCCCAGCCACTGTCGCTTCGATCCTTTGGACCCCCTCACTGCAGTGGCTATCGATCGCGACGTCCAGCGCCGTGACACCTCCACACGCATCCCAATTGATCCCCAGCACCAGTGCGCTCGTCATGGCCAGAGGTACGTTGGATATTCTAGAGACAGGCGGGCCTTCCCGGTCGCGGTTGGCGCCCTAGACTAAGCTGCAGGTCGTGTTCTCTCAGGTCGGGCTCGCGACGTGATCGAGCTCAGCGACAGCGACAGCGACAGCGCGGCGGCCTCACGCGCCACGCGCCAGCGTCGCGCTAGTCGCGACCGCGTGCAGCTGTCCGAGGACTCGGAGGACTCGGACTTTGAGTCGCGACGTCCCAAGAGCAAGCGCAAAGCAGTGGCCACGAGCACGCGCGGGTCGACGCCTGTCAAGGGCACGAACAAGCAGCAGCCGAAGACGAAGAAGAAAGCGAGCGTTCCGAAGCGCCGCCGCCAGAGATCCAACGAGTATTCGTCGGACGAGCAGGCGGCGGACGACGCGCTGAGCCAGCGAATGGCTCGGCGCGCGCCCACGCCGCTGTTCTCGGAGCAGGTGTCGCTCAGCGAGCTGCAGGCGCAGGAGCGCGAGTTCAAGCGGCTCCAGCGGCTGAGTCAGAAGGTGCTGAGGACTGCGCCCGTGGCCGTGCGGTCGCCGTCTAAGTCAGCGTCCAAGGCATCGCCAAGACCAGCGGCGAAGCCAGTGACGAGGCAGCCATTGCTGGCGACGACGCTGGCGCGGAAGCAAAACCGAGAGATGGTGGCAATCCGCGGAACGAAGCGCCGACTGGAGGAGATGCAGGAGACAACGGACGACGACGAGGAGGACGACGAAGGTGAGGAAGACGAGGAAGACGACCACGACAAGAGCGAAGAGGAGGAGGAGGAGGGGAGCGCAAGCGATGACTTTGAGGAGGACATCGTGGAGGCCAAGAAGAAGGCGCTGCGCGCGTCGCTGGCGCTAGCCTCGCGAACCAAAAACAAGCCTGAGCTCCAGTCGCCGGCCAAGCCCTCGTCGCCCATGACGACTCGGCAGTCGCCTGTCAAGGCAAAGGCTTCTACTCCCAACAAGACCAGCACGCACACGCCCACCAAGACGAAGACGCAGACGCCGGAGAAGCCGGCGCCGTCCAAGACCAAGATTGCATCCCGTGTGTGCAAGAAGTCGGCGCTCGCGCCTCCTCCTCGGTCGCCGTCGCCACCGCGTCGCCGCTCATCGGAAGCCAAGACATCGTCGCCCAGTGCCAACACGAGAAGCAGCAAGGACTCAGTCGTCGCTCAGAAGACGAAGAAGAAGAAGGCAAAAGTGGCGGAAGAACTGAGACGCCGAGACCGAAACGCGTCGCTGCAGAAGGAGATCGCGTCGCTGGCGCTGGCGGAGCCGCCGCTCATGGCGAGACGTGCGAGCGGGAGAACAATTCTGTCGGACGCGTTCTCGGTGAGCGAGCTGCAGGCCCAGGAGCGCGCGTGGGCGCAGTTCAAAGTGGACCATAAGGCCCACCCGACGAGCGTCGTGACCCCCGTGAAGGAACCAGTGAAGAAGAAGGTGCAGTCACAGCCACAGCCTCAGCCGTCACGACGTGAGAAATCGTCGACGCGTGCATCTCGATCGTCGACGGCGACGACCAGTAGACAGCGAGCGGAGAGCGTGAGCAGCGACAGCACGATGAGTCTGGTGGAGATCGTGGAGCTGATTGAGGACGACGATGAAACCACTGACGACGACAACCAACAGGGCGCGAAGAGCGACAAGGACGACGACTTCGTGCCGGCCGCGACGTCGATGAGGAGCAATGGGAAGTCGGCTCGTAGTAAACCCAAGAAGAGCAAGGCGCCCGCGCAAAAGCCAGCTAACAAGCAGGCGGCCCCGTTTATACCAGTATACTCTGGCGTCAGCTCCGAGAATCTCAGCAATGGCGCCCACCGCAGCAAGTCGTATGAGCTTCTCGCGAAGCCTCGCACCGCGGCTGAGACTGTGCCTCACGGAACGACGTGGCGCTCTCTGATTGTGGACGTCGCGCCGCCAAATCTGCTGACGCTGACCACGCTGCCCACGCAGCCGTTCGAATCGACTGCTGACCTGCCGCTCGTGGAATACGGTGCGTTTGGTTGGCTATGGCTTGGGACTTTGCTACTGTAGTAATTCGTTGATTCTCACTATCTCTATTCGTGTGTGACTGCAGATCCAACGGGCGAACTTGATGCAAAATGCCAGCTTCTCGCGTCCTTCGGCAAGAACAAGAGTTTTCTACTGACAAACGAAGTTGCGGAGAGCGGACTCTCGCAAGACGCGATGAATCTGCGTGTGATGGAGCTTCTGGAGACGTGGACGCCGCAAATCAAGAGCTGCTACGAGCGAAAGAGCGACGCTGTTGTCCGCGAGGCGCGTGGCAAGACAAGCGAGTACTTGCGCCTGCGTGACGAGCAGCTCCAGTCCATCATCCAACGGGCGGCCAATCGTGACGACTCGTTGAAGTACAAACAGATCGCTGTGTGTCCAGCGGAGCGTACGATCGCGAAGCAGTTGCTTGTCCCCAAGACGATCTCGCCCTTGGACGTCATGGACAAGGTGATCGTGGGTCGTGGTGAGACTTTCTTGGTGGAGAAAGAGCTCGTCGCGCACACGGCTGTGCAGTTGGCGCCGCTGCGTGGCATCAGTCGCTCGACGACGTACACGGGCATCAAGACCAGCGTGCGGGTGGAAGACGACCCGATCATGCGCTACGTGCCGTACTTTGGCGACAACGACAGCGGCGACGTGATCGACCTCAAGCAGTATGATGGTGTGCGGGCGAAAGACGCTACGGACGGCGTCAAGACCAGCAGCGCGCTCGATAACGAAACACACGAGTACATGCTGCGCCTCGTGGTCGCGGAGTTGGGCGACTCGGAGACGGTGTTCAACGCGCTCAAGCAAGTCGCGGGCTTCGCGCAGCCGCACACGGAGTATGTTGAGATCAAGAAGATGCGAGATGCGCGACGCAACGCCAGCAAGCGCATGGCTGAAATTCGAGCGTACATTGCGAGCCAGGGCGACGAAGGCGAAGAAGACCAAGACGATGACGCGCCGACGCGTCACGCGCTGAAGCAACTGACTGAGGCATTGTACCCGTTCATCGCTCCGACACGATCGGCTGAAGGCCGAGTGCCGCTCCTGGAGCGGTTCGCGTCCCACTGGACGTACTTTGAGACCAATTTGCTGCCGGCGGCGTCGTCGCGCGAACGCCCAGCCACCACCAAGTTCCGTCGCCTGCTGGGTCTGCGCCACACGAACGACTACGCCGACTTGTCGGAGACGTACCGCGACCTGTTTTGCCGCATGTGCTATAAGTACGACTGTCCCGACCACGGCATTGAGCACCCGCTGCCCACGCGACGTGCTGATCCAGTGTATCCAACAACCAAGTACGAGCCTGTGAAGAAGGACAGCGCTGACAATAATGCGGAAGACGAAGAGGCACCATCCGAGTCGAAGCCCAGCGAATTGGTTGCGATAGAGGTGGCGGAAACGGAAGAGGAGACGAACAGTGCAGACGAAGCGACGCCTTCAGCTGCGGCCACAGTCGACGTGACCGATCTAGCCAGTGAATGCAGCGTCTCCACTGTGGACGCGGAATCACAGGACGTGCTGGACAGCAGCCCTGCGCGTCGTCGGTCGTCTCGCTCGGGCACGCGCGCCAGTACGCTGGCGACGATCAGCGTCGAGTCCCAGTTGATCGCGCTCGGCCACAAGCCGCGGGCTCCGCGTGTGCGCGCCAAGCCGGCGCCGAAGCGAACGAAGGTGGACGAGTCGGAGTACGTGGACGATTCGCACTGGCCGCTGGTGTCGGAAAAGGTGAAGACGTACGTCGACCCGACCGAGTCCTGCAGTGAGTCGTGTTGGAAAGCGAGTAAGAAGGAGCAGGAAGCCAAGGGAGAGGAAGAGGAGTCCAAGTCCAGTCCATCAGGCGACGACGCCTTCACGGAGCC
This sequence comes from Pythium brachiatum, assembly GCA_023337615.1. Taxonomy (NCBI): domain Eukaryota; phylum Oomycota; class Peronosporomycetes; order Pythiales; family Pythiaceae; genus Pythium; species Pythium brachiatum. The sequence continues at coordinate 4,836 of JAADXI010000662.1, read as the reverse complement.
GGACGAAGCGATCAAGGCCCGCTTGAATGCCGCGGAGCTGCTGCTGTTGCAGAAGCTGCGCTACACGCTGGGCGACAACGCGTGCATGATTGCAGCTGTGCTCCACTCGCTTCCGTGCCGCGATGTGCACACGTACTTGCTGAGCCAACAGCGCAGCAAGCCGATTGACCAGCAAGGCTACTTCTCCCCCGAGGTGAGCGGCAAGAAGAACCGCAAGCGAGGCCGCTCGACTGCTGCGCTTCCAGGCAACAACCGCGAACTGCTGAAGCGGACCCGCAACCAGCGTCTGAAAGACACGTCGACCGCGAACCACGACTACGAGCCGTGCAACCACGACGGTATCTGCGACTTCAGCGGTGGCTGCTCGTGCATGAAGCGCGACCACATGTGCGAGAAGGCGTGCTCGTGCTCGCGCGACTGCCCCAACCGCTTCCAGGGCTGTCGCTGCAGCATGGGCAACTGCCGCACGAATGCGTGTCCGTGCTTCGTGGCGATGCGCGAGTGCAACCCGGACCTGTGCATCACGTGCGGCGCGACCGACGTGCCCGTGCTGGTCCACCACGAGCAGCTCCAGCAGCTGAGCTCGCTGGATCTGGGCATTTGCTGCAACGTGAATGTGCAGCGCGCGCTCCACAAGAAGATCGGCGTGTCGTTCTCGCGCACCCACGGCTGGGGCGCGTTCGCGCTGGAGCCGATCCGCCGCGGGGAGTTTATCTACGAGTACACGGGCGCCGTGGTGTCGCACGACGAGGCCGAGCGGCGCGGCACGATCTACGACAAGCTCAACATCAGCTTTCTGTTTGATCTGAACGAGGACTCGGTGCTGGACGCGATCCGCACAGGCAACAAGAGCAAGTTCTGCAACCACGCGAACGTGGGCCAGAAGTGTATGGCGCGCATCATGCGCGTGGGCGGCGAGCACCGCATTTCGATCTGGGCGTCGCATGACATCGCCAAGGGCGAGGAACTGTTCTTCAACTACGGCTACCACGGCGAGTCGGCGCCCGTGTGGAGCCAGGGCGCGCGCATCACGGAGGCGTCGAAGCGCGAGGCCGCGGCGGAGGACGCGGCGGCGCTGCAGGCGGACGATGCAGAAGACGCAGCGAGAAAGGCAACAAGAGAACGGTAACCAGGTTACACCCTGGAGAGTTAATATTGGTTTGCGGATAATTGGGTTGCAGAGGTACGGTAAGGTCTGCGACACGTGGAAATATATGCATATAAACATATAACGTATAACGTATACTCTGTTCGTAGTATATGCAGGCTGATGTGACGAAGAAGCCGAAGCTGGTGGGAACATGAACTGGGTGAGCAGCTCGCTGCAGCTCGCGGGGACGCTGCTGGAGTCTGTGGACCAGCGCGCGGCGCTGACGCTGTCGGCGACGGAGGGTGACGCAGCGGACCACAGCGGAGCGGAGGATGGCGCAGTGGAGGCCGAAGGGCTGCTGTCGACGATCAAGAAGGGCATCTCGCGCGCCAAGGAGACAGCGGTGGGCGGCGCCAGGGCGGACGAGGAGGACTGGGAGGAGCGAGCGGAGGAAGCTCTTGAGGAGACGTCAGCGGTGGGCGGTGCTGGTCCGCCGCGGAGCAGTGGCGGAGCGGCCAAGTACGCGGCAGCGGTGCGGTCACCGCCCGGATCCAACTCGTCTGCGAAGAGCGCAGTGCGGCAGACGCCCCCGCACTCGGGCAACGGACGCGCGCACGCCACCTCTGCGCATTCATCTCCGTCAGCTGCGACTGTGGGAGGTGCTGCGTCCTCTTCAGCGCTGGAGGCCGAGTGCGCTCGGCTGAAGAAAGAGAACGCGAAGCTCAAGACCGATCTGCGACTGAAAGACAAGACGCTGGCGACGCAGCAGCAGAGTCTGCAGGTCTACGAGGAGGAGATCGAGGCACTGGAGCGCGAATGCAAAGGCAAATTGGCGGAGGGCCAGCAGCAGTTGGCGCAGCTGCGCATGGAGAAAGACGCCGACGAGAAGAACTTTGTGCAGGCGCTGGAGCTGAAGGAGTCCCAGTTGCAGGCGCTGACCACGGATTTCAAGGTGCTGAAAGAAGCGGAGCGCCGCCAAGCTGAAGAGATGGAGCTGCTGCGGGCGGAGATTGCGCGAGCAGAAGAGTCGAAGGACTCGATGTGGACAAACGCGGCGTCGGCCAGCCAGCAGTCGGAAGAGGTGGTGACGTCACTGCGGGTGGAGCTGCAGGAGGCACAGCAGGCGCTCAATAATGCCAAACGCGAGTTCGCGGATGCGAAGCTGAAGATGTACGAGCGCCAGTCGCATCTGGAGAAGACGAACGCGGAGCTGTCGACCAGTGTCGCGACGCTGGGGCGAGAGCTGGAGAAGGCCAACGAGGCTATTGTTGCCAGTGGAGTGAGCGCAGGCCAGGGAGCACAAGCGTCGCTTGGTAGTGGTATTGCAACGACAGCAGCGTATGCGCAGTTGCAAGAAGATCATCGCAAAGTGCAGCAGACGCTGGTTCATGCGAAGAAGACGCTCCACGACGAGACGCGGCGCAATGAGATCCAGCGGCAGGAAGTGCTGGGGTTGGCGGAGGAAGTCAAGCGACTGAAAGAAGCGTTGGTGTCAGCACAGGATGAAAGCTCGAAGCAAGTGATCTTGCTGACCAAATCGAATGCTGCGCTGCAAGACAAACTGGCTCAGTGGGAAGCCACGTCCGCCCACCAGACGAGCACGCACGACAGCGAAGCACGCATCCAGACGCTCACGAACCGGCTGATCGAGAAGCAAGAGAGCATCGATGCGCTGCGTAGCAGGGTCACAACACTCGAAGTTCGGCTGACGGACGCCCAGAGCCGTAGTCAGACAGCGGAGGACAAGCTGGCGCAGATCGAGCGCAGCGGCGGCGTCGTGACCATGGACATGGAGATGGGGACGCCTGTGGGCCGCAAGGGCGGCGTGCGTGCGCGATCCAACCGCATGGCCAACGCGATCTCCCGCGTGGCTCCCGTGCTGGAGCGCAGCACGCGCGTGGTGTCGGCGCTGGACGTGCTGGACCGGTGGCTGCTGTTTCTAGGCCGCGTGTTCCTGAGCATGCCCGTGGCGCGGCTCGCGCTGCTGTGCTACGTGGCGCTGATCCACTTCTGGGTTTTCGTGGTGCTGAGCTTCCACACGAGCCACTTGAACGAAGAAGTCCACGAGTCTGCAGGCGTCGCAGGCGCGGCAGCAGCCAAGGGCCATGGCTTGGGAGCTCCCGGGCTCTTCCCCGACGGGATGCAAGTGCCGCCGTAAGTTAACCAAATCTCATTTCTGATGCGTCTGAGGTGGTTCAGATTGTCGTTTGCCCCGAATTAGAAGAATCTAAATAAGGGACGATAGAAACTGTTCAGTGCGACTGCCCAGTGCAGGAGCCGGAACCATTTTTAGGCGTTTAGACCCAAGCGGCGGCGGATCTTGCACGGTCGCGGAAGCTCCTCTTCACGCGCCTTCTCCCCTCCCCTCCTCTGCTCGCATCTTCTCCGCTCCGCTCCTCTTGGGCGATTTCTCGCAGAGGACATACATAGCCTGCTTGCTCTGCAGCACCATCCGCTCCGCCATATTTATCTCCTCCTCCTGTTGGTGCTGCTGCCATCACCGCAGTAGCGCCATCTGTTTGACGCGTTCTGAGTCGGCCTGAGTCTGGGTCGTGGCTGTGTGTGTTGCGGACTTCCAGCGGACGGCAGCTCCGCCGTGTGCTCGCGGTCGCCATTTCTCGCCTGCTCCGCTCGCTCGGCGGCCACGCGAGCAGCCACGTCTCGCGCTCCGCCTCCTCCTCCCCCGCCTCCACGCCGCGCGCGCGCCGCCACCTGCCAGTCCTCGTCGCCGTCGCCGTCCCCTCCGCCTCCTCTCCGCTGCTCCCCTCCGCTCCACCCTCCGACGACCCGGACGTCGCGTTCTCCTACTTCGCCATGAGCGAAGTCACGCTCGTGTCACCGTCCTCCGTGAGTCTGGACGTGGACCTCTCCTCCGTGCTGCCCTCCTCCTCCTCCGCCTCGGCGCTCCACTCCTCCACCACCTCCGTCGTGTCTCCGCTGGAGCTCGCGTGGCTGCGGCGCTGCCTGCCCGTATTCGTGCAGCCGCAGGTGGACGTCACTAATGGAAATGGACTCGTCAAGGTGTTCTTCCGCTTCGAGCGCGACGCCGACAGCGGCCGCCTGGACTGCCAGCTCTGCGTGGTGCTGGCGGGCGAGGCCTCGTACAACCGCGTGTGGCCCACGCGCGAGAACTGCGTGGCCACGTGGCTCTACCGCACGTTCAACCGCCGCACCTACAAGCGCACGGCCGACATCAACTACATGGCGTTCCACGGCGTGGACCTCACACCGGACGCGCCCACGCCCTGGCACAGCGTGTTCAGCGTGGACCACGGCGGCGAGCAGCGCTGGGCGCAGGGCGACAAGGCCGACGTGGGCTGCTGGTTCTCGCTCATGCACCACTACAGAGAGGACGTGGCGTACGTCGAGTGGGCGAAAGACGCCACGCACAGGCCGCGCGTGTATCTCAACACGTGCAACCACATGATCAGCCAGAGCGACACAAACGACGAGCTGCCCAAGCACGAGTGGACCGACTACGCCGTGGAGGAGGGCGACGCCGAGGACGCGTTCCACTACGCCGTACAGCACGTGCCAACCAAGTGCAATCTGTACTCGCTCGTGTGCTTCTGGGCGGCGCGCAACGGTGGCCACTGCGCCGACGGACTGCTGCGCGACTGCGGCGGCCGCGGACGGCAGGGCGTCGCCACCAGGAGCCGCCAGTCGTTGTACGTGCAGGCACCCGCCACGGCCAAGGCCGCCGCCGACACCAAGCTCCAGTAGATTACCATACTGTACCACACTAT
>JAADXI010000661.1:0-16993 GCA_023337615.1 Pythium brachiatum | reverse complement strand
GAGGAGGAGCTGCACTTTATCTACGGTGACGAGGGCGATCCGGGGACATCCAGGCCAGTCGCTGGGCGTTTCTATCGCGCTATCTGAATCTGTGGCTTCGCAACACCCAGTGCGGCTACCACGACGACGACGCAGCCCCTGGATCCATCAGCTTCAGACAGTTCACCTTCTGTGTGTCAGGGACGCGCACTGCTGTCGAGAAGACGTTGGTGCGGCAGCGCCTTGCCACGGAGCTCGTGGCCTACATGTTGTTCCTGGATCCCGACGCGTGGTGGTTCTTGCGCCAGTCTGGCCATCCGTGGTATCGATCGTTTGACCCGAGGATGTACAACCCAGCGACTCTCGTGCCTAATCTAGTCGTCCACCCGGGGTTTCTCTTCACCAACACTGCCGACGACTCGCTCGTAGGCGTCCAGCGTCTGCACGTTGTGCTTTTTGGTGGGGACGACGCACTGGCGGATGGCGACGTGGACAAGTATCGCGCGGCCAAGACCAAGATACTGACGGAACTGGATCCCGACCACCGGTTGCGTCGCTACAAGGTGCCGATCACGCTCATGTTCAAGCCGCAGGAGCCAGTGGCCGCTGGAGATCTGCAGGAGTATCTGCGTGCTGCCGCCACGCTTATGGAAGAGCTGTAGCGACGATGCCAGACTCCAGAGAGCGAGTACCCATTCGTTGTAAAGGGTACATTTCTCACACTCTACCAACTGCATCTGAACAGCGTGCAGCACGAGCTTCGGCGTCTGGTGTCCTGCGGTTTCCCGATGCTCATTCGTGTGCGACACCTCGTGCGGCGATTTTCCGATCTCTTTGTGTGTCGTGAAAGTGGACTCGTGTATGCTGCGTTGGCTGAGAACCCAGCGCCCGTTGTGTCCAGTGACTCGGATGAAGCCGCATTCCACGTGCTGGACCTCCCACAGATGAGCAGCTCATGTGAGATGTGGTCTGCTCTGGCGTTTGCGCCACATGTCGAGAAGCTGACTGTGAACATTGATCGTGACAACGATCTCACTGCGAACCAAGCGGAGATCAAGTGGTTTTCGTACGCGTTGCGGCACGGCCAGCTGAAATCGCTCGTGCTTGGGCGATTCGAGCCGTGGGGTGACGATATGGCGGCGTTTCGAACGATCGGCGAGTCTTCCGATCCAACGCGTCTACTCGGTTCGTCTCCAAGTGCTGAAGGTGCAGACGGCCCCCAAGTCGTTACGCTGAAGCCGGACACGGTGGCCCGGAAAGCAGAGGAGCAAGCAACGACGCTCGCGGAGCTGGGTGTGGAAGCTGATTGGCGCCTGCCTGTCGTGGCGATCGACTCGCAGGCCGATCGCATCGACTTTGTGGTCCCAGGCCACGCCATTTACTCAGCAGCTCTATCAAGCGTCGTCTCCATTGACGCCGTCGCGCCAAGTCGTTGCAGCCAGAGTCTCACGTCGCTGGACATCACGAGCTGGTACCAGAAGCAGCCAGGCGCTGCCTCGTGTGTTGCGGAGCTGTACGGCCGCTCCTTACGCCAGTTCCGTTGGATGGGCAACGAAAACGCCAACTTTGGCGACGATGCGCCGTTCGATGAAGACCTGGAAGCCATTCTCACGTATTGTCCGCATCTCGAGGACTTTGCTCTCCAGGAGCAGCGTCTCAGCTCCCTGCAGTCGCTAGTGGGCCACTACGAGCGTCCAGAGTTCCGCCTGTGCAAGCTCAAGCTCGAGAACGTGTGGATCCCACCGCAAGAACTCGTCAGCTTCTTTAACCACTTGGCAGATCCACGCAATCGTCTCGCCAAGACACTCAAGACGCTCGTGTTCCATCCAGAACGTGACGACAGCGACAAGCAGTTCGTCAGTCTTGACGCACAGTACAAGAGCTTCGACGACGCGGCCACCGACGCGTTTCTGGCTATGCTTGGCGCGAATCGCACGCTGTCGTATGTGTCGATCAGCATGTGTGACGAGCATTGGCAACTTCACCACCATCGATTCGAGGAACACCAGGGCGTGCTGATCAAGACCGAGCGTCTCTGTGTGCACAAGAAGCTCGCGTTCCTTAGCGTCGTGCAGTCGCCCGACGGCTCGCACGAAAGTGCGCTGCAGCGACTGGGCAGCGCGTGCATTACAACCATTTTCGAGTTTTTCACCCAGTTCGCCACCCGCAAAGTGGAAGTGTACCAAGGTTGGTGACTTCAACCGACAAAGAACGGGCTGTATGTGTATCCTTACGGAGCTGCATGGGAATGAGCGCATCGTGCATTAGATGCATAGCATGTTCACTCTTTGGGACTGCGGAGGTCTGGAATCTCGTGATTCAGGCGGCGTGGATGTGTTCGGTTCGAATTCGAATGTTTTTTTCGAATGTTTTGTGCTTCATAGCGATTCGCTTATTATTTGAGCATATTGATTGATCAATTTTCCGATGGGATCCGTGGGCCACGGACGGGCGGTAAGCATGAGCGCGCCCCTAATGGCAAGCCCCGCCGCTGTTGCTCACGGCAAGGGCAGTCACGGAGGGTGTTAACGACGGAGTGGCACTGCGCGCAGTCATCGCATCTTCTGATGGAGACGAATCGGATGACGACAGCAGCAGCAGCGAGGACAAAGCCATTAAAGACATCACGTGCACGCGCTGGGCGTTTCTGGCGCCGTATCTCAAGGAGTTTGTCCGCCACAGTTTTCCGAATAGTGTCGGGCTGAACAACAGTCGTTTCGAATACTTCATGGTGTTCGTTCCTGGGGACCGCGGCAAAGCCAGTCCGTCGGTCGTCGATGAGGCCTCGCTCACGCGGCTGCGGTACGCGACCGAGTTGGTCGCATACATGTTCCACTTGGACCCAGACGCCTGGTGGTTCGTGACAAACTTTGCGCCGCCATGGTAGCGAATGTTTAACCCCAGCGGACTCCAGCAGTCGTCGCTCGTGCCAAACAAGGAGTTCCGTGCGCAGCACTACACGTACGTGACCACACGGTGCTGTGTGGCGGCAGTACTCCACTGGAAAATGACGCCGCCTTTCTCGCGTTTCAAGCCGCGAAGACCAAGATCCACGAGGAACTTGACCTGCAATCCAAGCTGCGAGCCTTCAAGATACCGACTTCGCTTTGCCTCTTACTCAAGAGCCCGAAGAATCCCGCGGGGCTCCAGACGTATTTGCGAGACCTCGTTGCGCTGGCTGAAGACGTACAGCAGCGGAGCCACACTCTTGATACTGAGTACGCTTTCGATTTGAAACAGATCGATCTCACGCTGCACCCACGGTTCCTGCACTCTGTGCAACCAGAGCTCCGACGCTTGGCCGCGTGTGGTGTCCCACTGAAGATTCACGTGCGCAGTAGCAACCACCAGCACCCTGATCAAGCAGTCGAAGCCACTAATGGTGGTGGTGACCATCTCGTCACTGCGTTTGCTGAGAACCCCAGCCCCGTTGTGCCTCGCCTTCCGCGTGTAGAATCCGCCATGCACACGCTTGATCTCACGACCCACCTCAGTTCGTGTGAGCTGTGGCCGGCGGTCGTGTTTGCTCCGTCTATTGCAGAGCTATCGGTCGTCTTTCAGCGTCTTGAAGACCCGCTTGCTCGCCTTTCTCAAGTCAAATGGCTTGGGTATGCGCTGCGGTTTGGCCGATTGCGGTCCATGAAGCTGACAGGCTTTGAGCCCACAGAAGAAGAACTGTCTGCATTCCGTGAGGTCGCCGAGACTCTGGATGCCACTCGCCTTCTCGCGTTGTCTGATAGCTCCCATACTGCTGATCCGCAAGCGGTGACTTTGAAGGCTGATGCAAAGATCATCACAGGAGATGACGTCGCGAACAACACTCGAGCCGAGCTGGGCATCGAAGCTGACTGGAGATTTCCAGTCGTTGCGGTCGATCCACAGGCTGAACGGATCGCGTTTGTGGTTCCAGGCTGTGCGGTTTGCTCTGCGCCGCTCTCCAGTGTCGCAACGTTGGAAGCAGCGATCCTCAACGACAGTATGCGCCACAGCCTCCACTCCCTCGATGTGAGTAGTGTCGCCCAGAAAAAGCCCGGCCTCGCTGCACGCTTTGTGGAGTGCTATGGTCGATCGCTACGCCATCTACGCTGGGTGGGTGACGAGTCCTCCAAGTTTGGTGACGACGCAGCGTTCGATGACGACCTCGACGTCATACTCTCGTGCTGCCCTCACCTGGAGAGCATCGAGTTGAAGGACCGACGTTTGAACTCGCTCCAGTCGGTTGTGCGCCACTTCGAGTCCTCGCAGTTTTGTCTGCGGAAGCTGTCGCTGGTGAACGTGCCCGTACCACCGCTCGAACTCGTCCAGTTCTTCCAGCACGTGGCGGACAGCCGCACGCGTCTCGCGAAAACGCTGGAATCGCTCGTCTTCCGCTCGAACGAGGACGCAAACGCCAATGCGTTTGAGAGTCTCGACCAGCCATTTGTGAGCATGGACGAAGCTGCGATCGATGTGGTCGTGGCGATGCTGCAAACGAACCGTACGTTGTCGCGTGTGTCTGTGGCCTTGGGCGACAGGCTTTGCAAACTACATCACCACCGCATTGAATCGCCCGACGATTGGATTGAAGTCAAGACTACGCGTCTCCCACTTCGTGAAAAGCTCGCGTTTCTGAGTGCAGTCAAGTGTGGCTCCCAGTCGCAACATGGCAGCGCGCTCCAGCAACTGGACAGCGCCAGTATCGCGCTCGTGTTCGAGTTCCTGACGGACACTGCGATTCGACAAATCGACGTGGAGCTCGTGCGCTGAGCTAGGGGCTGAGCAGGAGCGATCCTGACTAAGGCGACTTGACATTCTCAACTGTTTGAGGACAGGAGCTGCTTGGATGCTAAGGTCGTTTGGTCATGAGAATCGTCTATTGGATTGGTTAATAAAATATGGGTCTACGCCTTAGCAGCGGCTTGCAGCATCGGCGTTGGCACAGCGTCGTGGACTGAGAGCTGACGCGCCATGCTGAAGTACGTCTCCACGTGGCGTCGGTATTCCTGGATGGAGCGCTGCATCGTCGCGAGCGACAGTGGCTGGATCCACGCAGGAACCGGTGGAGGCGGCGTGATCGCGAGCGACACAGGCAGAGCCGGCATCGACGCGACCTTGGGCATCGAAGACGCCGCGTTCTTGGGCGCGTACGGGTTCGTGGTGAGCGACATGCGTCCGTGGCTAGCACGTGCTGTGAGAGTGGCTCGTGCTGGCTTGGGGCGCAACGTCATGCTCGTTCGCGTGGTCGACATACTCGCGCGGGTCGGGGCTGCCTGTTGGGCCCGTGGCTGCTGAGAGGCTGCGATCGATCTCACTGGGGATCGCGTGTTCTTCGTCAAGCGGTTCACGTGCGAAATGAGCTCACACAGCGGCACGTCGAACGCGTCCCACTTGGCCGACATGTGCGACGAGTGGCGGATCAATCCGGGGATCTCAAACAGCTGAGCAGCCGCTGTGCCCATCATCAGCTCGTCCGACTTAGCACCAAGCACGAGTCGGTTGCCAGGGTACGTCAGGTATAGCAGCATGTGGTAGAAGCAGAAGCGCACGTCGCGGTTCCAGTGGAGGAAGAGTCGCTTGAATTCAACAGCGAAGATCTCCACGAGCGCCTCCCGCAATGAGACGGAAAAGCCAGCAAAGTGCTTCATCAAAAACATCTCCGTGTTGCGGAGCACTTCAAAGTGTTCCGACTTGAGCAGCGTGGAAAACACTTGACGCAGCAGCATCTCCGTCGCACTGGATCTCGAGTCTTCAGTAAAGTAGGTCGGGAACTGCGCCATGAGCTGGCCAAGGTAGCGAAGACACAGCGTGACGTTGAACGAGACCACATAGTTGGTGTTGTGGAGAACAGTCAGCAGCCATTCGTACAGCACGGGTGTGTTGCTGGCGAGCATCCGCATGGTCTGCTTGAAGAACACCCCCACCGTCCAGTCGTCCGGCGTGGCCAGCGAGTACGACTGCGGGTTGAGATCCGAGTCTTTCAGCGACGAGCCTTCAGCACCGCCCGCGGCTGTCGTCGCGACTTCCTTTTCCATCAGCGACTGCTCAATAGCACGGAGCTGGGACTGGAACACGGTCTCCGTCATCGTCAGCACCACTTCCTTGAGCAGCGCCGCGCCTGGCAGACACTTCCAGTCCAGATCGATGCTATTGCCACCGAGCGAGAGGAAGTGGTCGATGAGCTTGGCGACCAGCACGCGCTGGAACTTGGCGTCGGCCATCGCCACAGAGAGCTGCATGATTTCCTTTGACCACATTGCCTCCCGATGCAATGGCGCGACACTGGCGTGGCACCTGGAGTGCAGGTTCTGCGTCCAGCGGAACAGCGCGACGTTGACTTCGTCCATCACCGTGCCGCTTCGGCTCCGCACCTGTGGAGGCGCGTAGTTGTTGGACAACGAATGGGAGCGTGAGACTCGTCGTTCACGCTCCTGGAGGTGACGCCGACGGCCGTCGTTGGTCTCCAACGACTGCTGGAACGCGGACAGGATAGCGCCTCGGAGCACAGGCACACGCACGTAGGACACTGCGAGGAACTGCATGAGCAGCGCGCGGTCCGAGGTCTTGTCGCTGTCTTCCATGGCTTCAATGGGGTACCGAGAGCACGCGTCTTGCAGCACACGCAGCGATGTCTGGTGGAGATCCAGGTATTTCTTGGCGAGCTGGCACAGTGGCGTATCGCTGGTGGACTTGACGTCGCGCTTGGTCGGCATGGGCCGTGGCAGTGGCGGGCGCTTGGTGGAGAGCGAGCCGCGGCGAGAAAGGCGCGTGTTCCGTGAGTTGCGTCGCGACAGACGCAGCTCTTCTCGCTCGGGACGCAGCGCCATGCTGAGGTTTTCGTGGGTGGAGCGTCGGCGCGTGCCGTCGTGGCGGTGGGCGTTGCAGTCGCCGCGGCCTAGCGCCATGAGCGCCAAGTCAAACTCCTTCTGCTGGATCAACAGCGTCAGCAATGAACGCACGGCACCATCAAGCCGCGAGGCGTCGTCTGGGGGCGTGGACGACGAGGAGCTGCACGTGCTGAGGCGGTCGGAGACGGACGACATCGGGGACGCAGCGCGAGGGTGGCTCTTCTTGATCTCGAGACACTGGAGCACGCACTCCCACACGATCAGCAGCAGCTCCACGGCGGCGTTGAGCGGCACGGCGCGTGTGCTGGTGTCTTCGTCATCGCGCTCGCGCAGCAGACTGGCCACGCGGTCCAGCGCCTTGACGACCGCAGCGTGGCGGCGCGTGGAGGGGTTGGCGGCCGCGCGCAGCTTGTGGAGCAGCGCGACGCAGTCGACGAGGTGGCGCACGTGGCGCGTGAAGCCGCGCGGCAAGTCGACGCTCTCTGGTAAAGCGATGGCCGTCCCGGCTGCGAGCAGCACGAGCGACGACGGCGAGACGCAGGGGCTCGCACTGCCGCGTGGGGACTCCTCAGCAGAGTTGTGTTTGCTGCGATGCAGCGAGCGGAAGACCCGCGAGAGCGCACTGGAGAAGCCGATCGCCATGTTCGCGCGAGGTGTCGCCGTTGCCTTTGTTGGGTTAAAGTTGGCGTTGGTTTTGTTGGCGAAAGTTGGCGTGGGGTCCGTGTCCCGTGGGGATGGAAAGAGCAAATGGGGAGGAGAGTTGGAGGAGAGTTGGAGGAGTGCAGGTGGAGGAGAGGAGAGCAAAGCGGCGGAGCGGAGAACGAAATGGAGATGCGAAGCGCCTGGTGGTGCAGTGGTGGGAGGGCGGACCGCGAGCCCACGCACCAATGACGAAGCGACAACCCTTGTCCTGACTGAAGTGAATCATCAGCATGATGCTGGGGATCGGGCGTCCGTACGTGGAGATTTCCACGGCATTTTGCACGCTGTGGCTGCATAAACAAACGGGACCCCGAAACCCCGACCCCTTGCCAGCACTCAGCATGGCAATCTCAATCGCACCCAGCTCACAATCCCAACTTCATAGAGAGACACACTCGTGCCCACCTCACCCACATCCACGATAAGCTTTTGACGAAAGGACAAGAATTACACACATCCCACGGACTGTTTTATACTTCACAATTCATCCAATACAGTACACACGGGAATCACAACCTCATGAATGATCTAAATATACTCATTTTACGTTTCCTGGATCTAAGGCATCACAATTGAACGCGACATCCAGCGAGAAGGTAAACAGTCGACCATGTGGGGACCTGTCAACATGGATCTACCGTCGTGTCCTCGCCACCGCATGGAGCTTTTCAGAGAGAGCATGTTGCGGCAACATCCCTCCTGTAGCTTTGAACCCACACGCGTCCTCTGCGCCATTCTTCTTCTGTCGAATTGCCACCACCAGTCTCCAGCATGCAAGGGTGTGGTGAAATTTCACCTGAAATTCACAGTGAGCAGATTGACCGCACCCCTGATGGATTCTCCACGGCGACCTTTCGACCCACGAGATCGGTTTCTGTCCGGACAACAGGAATCCAGCAGTTCATTTTCCCATTTTCCTGGCAGATTCACTGCTTCGTCCGGAGAGTGCGGGTCCTGTACCCACTGCAGTCAGTTCGCTGTCCAGAAAGTGTAGCCATCTCTTCGCGGAATTTTCTTCATTCAGGATCTGTGGGTTCCAAAGTCCAACACCCCAAGCACTACTTGACCAGCAGGCACGAGTATAAGCTGCTGTACTGCACTCTCAGGCCAATGCAGGATGTATCTTCCTGTCACATCCTGCATACAGCACGCGATCAGTTCGACTTCGCAAAAGCGCTGTTTAGTGGGTGCGCCTGGATCCGACGGATGGATCTGCCAGCGCTTGCCCGGCTTGATCTCACCCACTCGGAATCCAGTGCAGCCTGCGCTGGATCGAGTGGCTAAACTCCCAACTCCCAACTCACTCGTCCCCGGCTGGACACCAGACCATATTGCGCACTTGTACTGAGAGGCAGACTCTATTCTCCTCCGGAAATTTCAGAATCCTGGCTTCCGAGGGAGTGACAGTCCATGGACTTCCTTGTGGACAGCAGTGTACCCACTCAGTGGATCCTCGCCTTTGTCCGGTCAGGGTGCTTGGCTGGATCCAGCCCAGGATCCAACCACGAGCAAAATTCATTTTGCACCGATTCACCCACAGCGAGACGTGTGCAGTACAAACGAAACCTGCTTTCAATCGACGTGGCAGCCCACACAGTGGCTGGACGTGGGTGCACTCTCCTGTATTGACTTGGAGGCGGTGCAAATGGCAGTACCAACCGCGGTGCCTTGGCGTCCCTGTACCCACGCTGGCACTGCCACAATTTGCTTGATCAGTTGTGATCTTCGTGCGTGGCCCGATGCGGCACACTGTGATTGGTCCCAAATATACCTACTTATGGTAAATCATGTGGATCTCACCTTATTCCGCTAAAGAGCTGCTCATCCGTTGGTGTTTGCATCACCGACAGGCTGCCCATGGTTCGTGCGGCCAGCATCACATCCACGCGTCCGCAAGGAGCTCCACTACAACACCACCACTACTAGCGCATCATGGCTAACGAACGCCCCGCTAACGTGGGCATCCTCGCGATGGAGGTGTACTTTCCCAAGACCTACGTGACGCAGCGCGACCTGGAGGTCTTCGATGGCGTATCCAGCGGCAAGTACACGATCGGCCTCGGCCAAGAGGCCATGAGCTTCTCGGGCGACCGTGAAGACGTCAACTCCATTGCGCTGACTGTGGTCGCGCAGCTCATGGAGAAGTACGGCATCACGCCACAGGAGATCGGCCGCCTGGAAGTCGGCACAGAGACGCTCGTGGACAAGAGCAAGTCGACCAAGACTGTGCTCATGCAGTTATTTGAAGCCAGCGGCAACAACAGTATCGAAGGCGTCTCCACCATCAACGCCTGCTATGGCGGTACGGCTGCGTTGTCCAATGCGCTTGCGTGGGTGGAGAGCTCCGCGTGGGATGGTCGCTATGCGATCGTTGTTTGCGCGGACATTGCGATCTACGCGAAGGGCCCTGCGCGTCCCACGGGCGGCTGCGGTGGCGTCGCGATGCTCGTGGGTCCGAATGCGCCGCTCGTGGTCGACAGCCGCACGCGGTCGGTGTTCTCCTCCAATATCTGGGACTTCTACAAGCCAGATCCACACGTTGAGTTCCCGACCGTGGATGGCCGCCTCTCACAGTCGTGCTACTTCCGTGCCTTGGACAACTGCTATGCGTCGTTCTGCGAGAAGAACGAGCGTGTGTACAAGGCGGAAGGCGAGCGCGCCGCGCTCACGGACCTGGACTACGCAGTGTTCCACTCGCCGTATAACAAGCTGGTCCAGCGCACCCTGCCACGCGTACGTTTCTGCTTGAGTTGGCAGTTCGTGTTCGCTTGTTGAGGCGGTGATGCTAACCATATTGCGTGTGCTGTAGATCTTCTTCCTCGACTCCCGTCGTGAAGGACCGTTGGCAGATGCCCAGTCCAAGCTGAGCAAGTGGGCGAGTGCGCCGCTGGAGCAGACGTATAGTGACCGTGAGCTGGACCTCGCCTCGCGCGAAGCCTGCGGCGGGTACTACGCGAAGATGACGCAGCCTTGCCACGCTGCGTCCAAGCAGGTCGGCAACTGCTACACAGCATCGGTCTACTTCAACCTGGCCACGCTAGTGAACATGCAGGCGGCTGGCCTGGCGGGCAAGAAGATCATGGTCTTCTCGTACGGCTCAGGCTGCATGGCGGCCATGTTTGCTATCTACGCGAGAGAGGTGGACGCGAACACGGACCCTCGCTTCTCGCTGGCTGCTATGGCGGAGCGGCTCAAGATCTACGAGCGTCTCAGCGAACGTACGGCGGTGAGCGCGGAAGATTACGACCAGTACATGGACCAGCGCGCGCAGTTCCACGCCAAGCACTCGATCAAGCCAGAGCAGCCAGTGTCGACGCTGTTCGACGGCACGTTCTACTTGGAGAGCATCGACGACAAGTACCAGCGAACCTACTCGCGCAAGGGCAGCGAGAAATCTCCATTTGATCTTCAATCGAGATAATTCAATCGAGATCATCGAGTAGCCCGAAGTAGAAGAGAATCGAAATTCCGTTGGCTCTCGTTCCGCTTTATTGATTATTGATGAACAAACAGTGCTTCACCACACTGCCTCATACTACCGTAGTACTCAGCTTGCAACTTGAGGCACATGGTCCTCGTCTTCGCTTCCTGCTGCGGAGCTTTGCTGTTCAGAGACACAGCAGGAAAATTCGGACGCCGTGGCGAAAATGTCAACTTCAACTTGCTTTGTTTCGACCAATCACATGACTTCAAAACATTTAATATAGCCAATCATGTGTGCCTAACGTAGCCAAGGAAAATGGGCACCGTCATTTGTCTGATGCAATGCAGCACCTCTACAAGCACTGGATTGAAGCTGGCGTGACTTGTTGGTCCGTTGGCCTGCGTGTTCGGAACAGCATACGAAAATAATACGTCTACTTCCACAACCTACATATTAGTGTGCTAACTATTACGTCAGACTTGCTCAAAACTCGATGGACACGTTGCTGAGCGCGCGCTGGTCCCGCTGGTGTGGAGCCTGGTAGTGTGTCGAAGCGTTTGTCTTGCTCGCAATTGGCTTGCTGCCCCACACGTCGCGGTCGTCGACGCTGCTGCCGAGACTCTCAGTGAGACTATCGCGGTCGTTCGTCGCGCCTCGGTTACTAGTGCCTGCTCCGTACTTGGGTGCTGCTGTTCCTCCATACGCACTGTACTGGTCGTACTGGTACTGGTTGCCACTCGCGTACTGCGTGGTGGTCGCGTACTTGGCTCCTCCATACTGCCCAACACCGGTACTCCCACCGGCTTGTCGCGAAGGTGACGTAGGTGGATACCCTGAGGCGCTGTTGTTGTACGACGCCGTTGTTGCGATGGAGCTGGGGCCGCCAGCTCCTCCTCCTCCTGCTGCACCGTCCAGTGTAGTGGCAGCGGCCCGTGTTGTCGGCTTGGGTGGATTGAAGCGGAAGTTATCCTCGTCATCCGAGTCGTCGTCGTCATCTTGGCGGCGCTTCCAGATAAAGAACGCGACCACAGCGATCACGACTACGGAGCCACCGGCGATCCCGAGGATCAGGGGCATTTTGCTATTGGACGACGTGGACTTGCCCGCATCCTGCACACTCGACGGACTGGACGTGACCTCAGCTTCTGTGACGTTGGGCGTTGGCGTGGGCGTTGGTGTAGCCGTCGTGGGCACAGGCGTCGGCTCGAGCGTCGCCTTCTTCGTGGTCTTTGGCTTCTTGGTGGTCGGCGTGGGAGTCGTGGAGCCAGAGCCTGCCGTGGATCCCGAGCTAGAGCCAGGCTCCGCGGTCGTGGGCTCCGGTGTCTTCGTGGGCTTGGCCGTCGTGGGCTTGGGCGTCTTGGTCGTGGGCTTAGGCGTTGGCTCGGGAGTAGGCACGCCAGCTTCAGAGCCGCTACCAGAGGAGGCTGTGCACACAGAGAAAGTAAGTGAGTGAGTGAGAAATTCATAGACCAGATCAGCAAGAGTTCGTCCGTATCATACATGTACGTGGGCAGTAGCTGGAGTCTTCGGGACACTGCCGGTTCTCATTCATCTCCGAACACGTGTAACTAAGGGGCAGATACCCTTCGGATACGCATGGCGGGCACTCGCTTGTCTCGCGGCGGCACAGGCTGAAGCTGCCGGAGATCATGCACGTGCTGGCGGCCTTGCAGATCTTGTCGGCGCCGTACGCTGAGGACGCGAGCAGCGCGGCCGTCGCAACCACAGCGAACGTCGCGAGCCGGCACCGCATTGAGTTAGCGTGTGGGCAAGTGTACTGTCCGGGATGGGGAGCGTGTCGAAATGCACGCAAGTGGCCCTTGGCGCTGCCCGTTCGTTCGTTGGGTGAGTGAGGTCGTTCAGGCAGCGTGTCTGGCGAGCGGCGCGCTGAACTGGCGCTCGTTCACCCACAGTTTGATACCCACAGTGGGATGCTCAGTGACCGCAAGTCACACTGAACACGATGTGGCATCTGAGCCCATCGGGTGTGGAGGAACGTGCAGTCCACTATGGTGTACAGTACTGTATGCAGATATTACTGGACCCCTTCTGTATCAGATCACCAGTGGTGATTCACCTGTTCAAGCATTTCAATGGGGAACGCGGGCAGTCGCCACGAGTCTCTGTGGCTCGCCGGCGCTGCAACTCCGAACGAAACAATGTGTGTGGAGTCGCCGCTGTCTGCATACGTAGTCCACTGTAGTGTGCTCTACAGTGAGCTAGTAAGGCATTCCTGCACAGAGGTGAAGAGTCCAGTGCTCGCAGGGCTCAATACATATTCTCAAAACTATTATAGACACGCGACCCATCAATTCCTTGGGTCCGAGGCCTCCCTAGAACTCGACGGAGACGTTGCTGAGTGTACGCTTCTCGCGTGCGTATGTTGGCTGCGGCGCTGAGGACGTCGTCGTGGAGTAACCTCCAGGCGCCGGGCGAGCAGATTGGTTGCCCCACACGTCGCGGTCGTCGTTGCTGCTGCCCACGCTTTCAGAGAGGCTGTCGCGGTTGTCGTACGCAGGACCTCCGCTCGCGAACAGGTTGCGGTGGCTGCCGTCGATCGTAGACGGGCTGCCGTAGTCATTAGCAGCACCGGCGCCGTACGCAGGAGGAGCACCGGCGCCGTAGGCAGGAGGAGCACCGTACTGGCCGTGCTGGTTCGCGTTGCTCGAGTACTGGTTACCACCGCTGGCGTACTGGTTGCCGCCGCCGTATTTCCCTCCACCGTACTGAGTACCTGCAATAGCAGCGTAGCTGGTCACGCCTGCGCCTGCTGCCTTGCTGCCTGGTGAAGTCGGCACTCGCATTGGGTCGCTGTTGTTGTACGAGGCCGTGGTCGCGATGGATCCTCCGCCGACAGCAGCAGCTCCTGGACGCGTCGTAGGCTTTGGTGGGTTGAACCGGAAGTCGTCATCGTCCGAGTCTTCGTCATCGTCGCGACGAAGTCTCCAGACCAAGAACGCGATCACCGCAATCACAACAAATCCACCGCACGCGATACCGAGGATCAGCGGCAGTTTGCTGCTGGACGACTTGTCCGATTCCTTGGACTGCGCATTTGAAGGGCTGCTCGTGGCCAAAGGCGCGGCAGACTCCGTCACGTTTGGTGTTGGAGAAGGCGTGGTAGTAGGGGGCGCAGTTGTCGTAGGCGGCTTGGTTGTAGGCTTGGCAGTTGTGGGCTTGGGCGTCGTCGTGGCGGCTTTCGAGCCAGAGTCGGACTCGTCGGTCTCGGAGCCGTCTTCCGAGTTGGAGGCCGAGGATTTCTTCGTCGGAGACGGCTTCTTAGTAGTAGGCTTTGGCGTCTTGGTTACCGGCGCTGGCGTTGTCGAGCCCGAGCCGGAGCCGGAGTTCGAGGAGCTGGATGAAGTAGCTGTTGGAATTCAAGCGCATTCACGACATGTCAGCCACTAGCGAGTCATAAGCATAAGCATGCGGATCGATGTGGAGGGTGAGACGTACGTGGGCAATAGGTCGTCTCATCGGGACACTTCTTGTCGTCGTCCAAGTAGTAGCACTGGTAGTTGGTCGAGAGGAAGCGCTTGTAGAGACACGGTGGGCAGTCGGCCGTGGCGCGGTTGCACGCTTTGCTGCCACCCGTGATGTAGCACTTGGCCGCCGCCGAGCAGATCGAGTCCGCCGCCGACGCTGCTGGCACTGTCGACAGTTATATAGAGTCAATCAATCTGTCAGTCACGCCATTCACAACGGCGATGGCGGCTGGAGAGGCGCGGGCCTCGCCATGGAACGAGAGCGAGTGAGGACACGCACCGAAAGCAGCGATAGCGGAGACCGCGAGCGCCAGGAACGCGACGCGCATACTGCAGGTGGTGGAGGAGACGGAGGGGGCGAGGGAGAGAGAGAGAGAGAGGAAGGATCCGGCGGCAGTCGCAGTCGCCAAAATTCAATACTCGTGCGGCCCGAAGAAGCGTCGAATACGGAGTCGCCACCAGCCCACCACTGGAAGCAGTTCAAGAATCAGGGTTGAGCCAACGGGAACGCAAGGGCTCGGTGTAAGGAAGGAAAGAACCCTTGCCCCTCCCAGCGTTTGTTGGGGTGAGAGAGGCCTATTGAAGACCGAGAATTTCTGCATGACCAGCTGGTGTGACACATTCCAGCCAATCACACGGCAATGATGGACAGAGCCAGTCATGGACGGACGGATGACACGCAATGGGTCACGTCTATTTTGGTATTTAAAGACACTATGTTTGCGAGAACAGGCTATAAGAGTATAATCAATTAAGTAGTAGCTGATTGGGGCTGAAAGATAGTTTGACATTTCGAAGTACTCACTATAATACCACTATGGTCAAATGGCTACGAATCTGTAGCGACCTTCTGTTACGTTAAAGCAGGCTGATCTAAACGTGGCTTTTCACACAAATACCACAAATAAGCTATTTGTGGCGTTTTGAAATCCTTATTTGTGGTTATTCATCAACTGCCTTGTCGAGTGCCAATTCAGCGAGCAGACTGTTCTGTTTTGCCTGCATGATCCCTTCAAGGGTCAGGCTCGTCATAGCCGTACGATTTGCATCCTTTTTCCACTTCACAACCGAGAAATCTGCCTCAACTGACGCAGTATTGGCGAAAACAGTCGCCGAGCCACCAACAAAGACTCGTAGGCTGGAAAACTTTCCGTGGACGTCGTCCCATGCCTGTGTGAAGGTCGTGGCGATCGTGTGCTTGTCGATTCTGGCCTTGATGCCGCTGTCGTTTGTCTGATAGGCGAGACGGAGACCACGTTGATCAGCTTCGATATCTTCAATCTGCTCCATGGACCATAGCTGGCTGAGTATGAGGCGCCGAGGCTCAAGCACCTGAGCCACGAAATGCGACGGACGTAGACGCACAATGTCGGCGGGCAAAACGGGCGGTCCATCGACGTCGCTGTCGTTTCTCGAGTCGCGTTCTGCTTGGACTAAAGACAGCCCGTCAACCAGTCGGACTCCATAAGCCGCTACCGCCCCAGCAACGGTCGCGAGCTCACCTTCGCTCAAATCCTGGATCAGTGGTGCTGTCCATGAGCCTTGGTCTTCGATGTGGTCGAGAACGCTTCGAAATCGGACCCACCACCGTCCTTGGTGATGAAATTCGCCAGGCGCGAGCTCCTTGAAGCTTTGGTCGGTGTCGACAAATCGAATATCCAGTAGGAGATACAGATTCAGCACGAGGTCGTCGATTTTTTAGCTTGCTGGGACAAAACCAGCATGCGATGCTGGAGAATGGCAAGCGTCACGTTCGCCGTGGCGATTAAAGGCTGGACACCTGCAGCAATTAGCCATCACGAAGACGACGGTGCTCCTGCTGGGGCCTTCAGCTCCGAGTAAGCGAGCAGTCGAGCGCGATGCTTCAGCATCCACACGACCATCACACCAAACTGAATCCATCGAATGGTGTCTTTGGGACACTTGGAACCCATGGCCGTGACGAGATTCTGCTGGAGTCGGAGGTGAACCGACCAGACATGTGCAGCTTTGCTGAACTCCCCACCAAGCGTCTCGAGAGTCGCGGACTTGACAACCAAATCGCCTTGATGTGGCGCGCACCAAACTCGAAGAATCTGGGAAAGTATAAAGTAAAAAAGATCAGTCTAAAAACAACCATTTTCCGTTTAGCAATTTCGTACCGAATTCGATGCTAACGCTGACAATTGCGTGGCCATACCTGAGAGGCGGCCAGTCATAGTATTCTCTCCATCCGTCGTCACTCCGAGGAGCTTCTGCCGCCAATCCGCGTATAGCGCATCGAACAGCTTCACCACAAGCGCGACAATGTTGTTTGCCGTGTGTCGTTCGAAAAATGGCACGACAACGACGTGGACATTCTGGAGAGCGCCGGCTACACAAGGTCGAATTATCATGTCGAACTCGAACATGGAGACACCTCGATGCGTAGAGCCGTCGCCAGCGATTGAAAACGCCCAAACATCCTTGCCCGCCACAAGCGCTGCGATTCGTTGTAAGTTCACGCCCACCAGGACACGAACATATTCGCTCACCAGGCCAGAGGTAAGCCCACTCAGCTGCGGATTCGATGTACGCTTCTGGTACTGCTGCATGACGCG
>JAADXI010000660.1:0-17014 GCA_023337615.1 Pythium brachiatum | reverse complement strand
TACGAGGCGCTGGACAAGAGCATCGCGCAGGAGAAGCCGATCGACTTGGGACGGCTACTGATCCAGTTTACGCTGCAGACATTCGTGGAGGTTGGTCTCGGTGTGGACGACTTTCGGTGGATCGGCAAGCACGAGAACGGGTGTCATCCCGTGGAAGACGTTGTCCACATCGTCTCGCCTGCAGTCACGCGGCGCTTCCTCGTACCGACTTTTGTGTGGAAGCTTGAGAAGTTCTTCAACATCGGTGTGGAGAAGCAACGGGCTGAAACGGAGCACACTGCGGTGACCTGGATGAGCGATATCATCGTGGAGGCTCTCGAGGTGGCCGCCAAGAAGGAGGCGGCGCGTGCGAGTGACCCGGCAGCTGAAAAGGACGACGATGAAGACGCGGTCAAGACTGTGGTGGAGTTGTTCTTTGAGCACCACGGTGATGATGATGACGCTATGAGCACGGATGCACTGACCGCGTTCTTGGTCACGTTTGTGTTTGTGGCGCAAGATACGTCGGCGCTCACGCTCTCGTGGATCTTCCTCTTGCTGGCCAAGCACCCACACATCGAGCAGCGGCTCCGTGACGAAATGGCGGACGTGTTACCAAAGCTCGGCGTCACCAACGACTCGTACATCACCACAGACCACGTGCGCCATCTCGTGTACTTGGAGGCGACGATCCGTGAAGTGCTTCGTCTCTATTCGACGATCCCCAAGACGCAGCGCGAGGCCAAGGAGGATACGATCATCTGCGGCGACGTCCCGGTGCAGAAGGGCGACTTGGTGCTGCTGCATTGGTTCGCGATGGCGCGCAACCCAAACGTGTGGGGCCCTGATGCAGCAGAGCTCAAACCCGATCGGTGGATCGACCCACAGACCGGAGAGATCATCACGGTCTCGCCTACCAAGTTCCCCGCGTTCGGCGCCGGCCCGCGGATCTGCATCGGCATGAAGCTAGGCATGATGGAGCTGCGCGTGGCTGCAGCGAATCTGCTGCACCGCTACCGATTCTCGCTTGCTGCGCCGAACGACGGCAGCCACACAGTGGGCATCACACTCGGCATGACGAACCCAGTCATTGTCACCGCCAGCTCTGCATTTTGTTGAGAAGATCCAACATACTCAGATCTGAGATTGACGCCCGTTGAGGTGATCCTCAGATCTGAGGCTCGATTTCAGTCACGTCTTTTGCTGCACGAAAGGCTGCTGATTTGGAACTGTTTTTTTTTGGGAAGGGATCCCACGTTTGAATATCAGCCAATCAAAAACGTTGGTTCTAATTGTTCGCCAATTAGAATGCGGTAAATATGTTGCCTTTCTGATGTGGAGCTCCTCATCCGGGAAATCCGCGGCGGTCCACGCCACGCCATCAGGAGATGCGCATGACGCCGGCAAGGGGACAAAGTGCGGCCTTGCCCTCATGGGAGAAACCCTTCACGGCAGCAGCGTTGCTGCGGGTGGTGCTTGTTCAGGCTGGAGCTTCCAGCATGTTCTGCTGTCCCTCCTGGGCCATTCCCGTCTTCGTCTCGTCCAGTGAAGCAGCACCATGCTCGTGATTCCTCCTGACGCTGTGCTCACGGCGCTGCTCGGTCTGGGCGGCGCGCTCGCGCTTGGTTTGATGCTCGCTACCGTGGCTTCCAAGTCGCGTAAGATCTCTAAGAACAAGTCAGCGATCCACTCGCTGGCGTCCACACATTGGCTGCTCGGCGATCTCCAGGAGTTTGGCGCGAATGCCGACCGCATGCACGACTGGCTGACCGAGAAGACGCTCGAGTTCAACGGCGAGCCGTGGATCATCCGCCTCTCGCCGCTCATGGCCAACTGGAACGTGTTCACGGACCCGGCCCACATCGAAGACATCACGGCCACACAGTTCGATAATTTTGCGCGTGGCGAGCGCCAGATCCAGGTCGTGGAAGATCTGTTTGGACGTTCCATGCCAGCGTCCGATGGCGATCGATGGTACCACCAGCGCAAGGCGTCGGCGAGATTCTTTACGGCCAAGGCACTGCGTGTGTGTATGCTGTCGTTCATGCGCAAGAACATGACACAGATGTACGGTGTCGTGGACAAGAGCATCGCCACGGGCAAGCCGATCGACATGATCAAGTTCTTCAGTGACTTTGCGCTGCAGACCTTTTCGGAGCTCGGTCTCGGCGTGGACTTGAAGCTCATTGAAAGCGCGGAGCAGCATCCACTGGACCACGTGATTGAGAACGTCACGCCGACGCTGATCCGCCGCACACGGCTGCCTGGGTTCTACTGGAAGATGGAACGGTACTTGGGTATTGGCAAGGAGGGTGACGTCACGAGAGAGATGGTGGAGGTGCGTACATGGCTGGGGAAGGTGGTGGACGACAGCTTAGCGGCAGCGCGCAAGCGCCAGGCAGACCGCCAGGCTGGCAACCTCGAGTCGTCCGAGGTGGTGGAGACCAAGAGCGTCGTGGAGCTGTTCCTGGAGCAGAGCTCAGAAGACAAGGAAGGCCTGCGAGCAGGAGATCTCGTGGATTTCATCCTGAGCTTCTTGCTGGCGGCGCGTGGTACGTCGGCGACGTCTCTCCAGTGGATCTTCCTCATTATCTCCAAGCACCCTGCAGTGGAGAAGCGTATTCGTGAAGAGATGGCGGCGATGCTACCAGAGACAACTGAAGACACGTACATCACGTCGGACGATGTCCACAAGCTCGTGTACTTGGAGGCTACGATCCGTGAGTCACTGCGGCTGTACCCGACCATTCCACTGAACCACCGTGAGGCTGTCAAGGATACGATGGTTGGTAGTAAGTACTTCGTGAAGAAGGGCGATCTCGTGGCCATCCCACCGTACGTGATGGCTCGCATGCCCAGTATTTGGGGTCCGGACGCCGCCGAGTTCAAGCCAGAGCGCTGGATCGACCAGAAGACTGGAGAGCTCATTGCGAACCCCAACTTCAAGTTCACGACGTTCAGCTCCGGGCCTCGCATGTGTATTGGTATGAAGCTGGCGATGATCGAGCTACGAGTCGCGACGTCTAACTTGCTGAGTCGCTACCGCTTTGAATTGGCGGAGCCCAACGATCTAAGCTACGTCGTGTCGATCGAGTTGATGACCAAGACGCCAGTGATGATGAGCGCGACCAAGTTCAAGCTCGCGCCGACTGTGGCTGCTTCTGCGTAGTTAGTTCCAGTGCATACACATCGCGAGTCTTCTCCAAGATCGAGAAAGGACCGTGAGCAATATATGTCCTGTGTTTGATTTTCTCGATACAATGATATGAGGTGATGTTATGAAGTTGCGGTGGCTACTATTATAGCGACGAGGAAACCTGGCAAGAAATGTCATCCCAGGTAGTGTGGTCCATGGAGCCACGCAGTGCTGAGATGATTCATGTCAACTCCGAAGGCAACGCGACAGCCTCAGTTGTCTTTTCGAACTCTCTGTCGCACCAGTGACCATTACATATACTGCGTACTACGTAGTAGTACTTAGAGATATCACACACAAGATTGCTCGACCTCCCTTTCATCCCTTTCATCCCTGCATCCGTTTATGCGGCTTGCGCACTTGGAGTCATCTTCGTCGCCTTCATCAACACTGGTGACTTGGTCATCAACTCGATCGACACGACGTAGCTCAGGTCGTTCGGAACCGCGAGTTCAAAGCGGTAGCGGTTGAGCAGGTTTGCCGTCGCGACCCGCAACTCCAGCATCGCCAGCTTCATGCCCACGCACATCCGAGGGCCGGAGCTGAACGTCGTGAACTTAGTGTTGGGCTGCGCCACCAGCTCTCCAGTCTTCTGGTCGATCCAGCGCTCCGGCTTGAACTGCGCTGCGTCTTCACCCCAGATACTCGGCAGGCGAGCCATAACGTATGGCGAGATGGTCACGAGCTCGCCCTTCTTCACGAGGTAGCCTTCGCCAATCACCGTGTCCTTCACAGCTTCACGCTGGTTCAACGGGATCGCCGGGTACAGGCGCAGCACTTCACGGATCGTGGCCTCCAGGTACGTGAGCTTGAGCACATCTTCCGACATGAAGTAGGTTTCGTCGTTTCGATCTGGGAACACGGCCGACATCTCCTCGCGGATACGCTGGTCCACGTCCGGGTGCTTGGCGATGATCAGGAAGATCCACTGCAGCGACGTCGCTGACGTTCCACGCGCAGCAAGCAAGAAGCTCAGGATAAAATCCACGAGATCTTCCGCACGCATACCTTCTTTGTCCTCTGCACTTTGCTCCAGGAACAGCTCCATGACACTCTTAGTATTCGTCACTTCTTCGCCGTTGAGCTTGGCCACACGACGCTCCTCTTGGCGGACACGAGCGACCTCCAGACTCTCGTCGACGACCTCGCGCATCCATTTGCGGACAGTCGCCATCTCTCGCGTGACTTCTCCTTCACGGCCGATGCCCAAGTACCGCTCCAGCTTCCACCAGAACGTAGGCAACACAGAGCGGCGGATCAGCGTCGGCGTGACGTGCTCGAAGACATGGTCCAGTGGATGTGTCTGCGTGTTCTCAATGAGCTTCAAGTCCACACCGAGACCGAGTTCCGAGAACGTTTGCATGGCAAAATCACTGAAGAACTTGATCGAGTTGATCGGCTCACCGGTGGCGATGCTCTTGTCCACCAGCTTGTACATCTGCTGCATGTTCTTGCTCATGTAGGAGACCATACAAACACGCAGTGACTTGGCCGTGAAGAACTTGATGGACGCCTTGCGCTGGTGGTACCACCGCTCGCCGTCGGTCGCTGGCATGGAGCGTCCGAACAGATCTTCCACGATCTGGATCTGGCGCTCGCCACGCGCAAAGTTCTCAAACTGCGTGGACATGATGTCTTCGATGTGCGCAGGCTTGGTGAACACGTTCATGTTGTACATGACTGGTGCCAAGTGCACGCGCCATGGCTCGCCTTGGAACTCGAGCGTGCGGTCCGTGAGCCAGTCGTGCATATGCTCGGCATGCTTGCCGAACTCCTGGAGATCGCCCAGCAGCCAGTGCTTCGTAGAGACGGTGTGGAACTCGCGCAGCGGGGTGCCGTTGGCAGAGACCTTGCGCGACTTGGAGGAGAGAATCGCTAGCACAAGGCCGAGGGCGAGCACGCCGCCCAGGCCGAGCAGCGCCGGGAGCACAGCGTCAGGAGGGATCACGAGCATCAGGACAGGAGCGGAGAAGAGCGGAGGGCACGAACGATCGGTGAGTGAGCATCAGGCACCACTGGGCGTGAGAGACTCTCGCGAAAGCCTCGCTGATCCGGACTGGAACAGCCAAGCATAAGCACCCACTGGGTGCGGCCCGCACCGTGCGGGAACTCCCGGAATCTGAGACTTGTGAGATATTTCCAGGCCGGCGGAGCTCCTAGTAGGAGATGCTTGATTGGCTGGAAATATATTTTAGAGATGTTTAATTGGCTGTAATATAGAAGGTTGTCATAGTCTTGGGAGTTGGACGGGTTCCCTCCGGCGGTGTTCAGGATGCAGATCTGAACAAAATCTGAGGAGCAACACTTCAACTGTCCAATGCATTACTTGACCAATGTGATTGGAGCTGTCAGCTCAAGGGAGCCACCCATGGACAAGCTGCAGTCCAGCACGAGGCGGTGATGGATCTGGAGGAAGTGGGAGACGAGCGACGGCGCCAACGCACCGAACTCGATCTTGCCGGGGTCGGTGATCGGCAGTTGGAGCGTAGCACTCACCGAGTTCTCACTGCCCGGTTTGGCGACGAAATGAGTGACCTTGAACACTTGGGAGCAGATTGCACGCGATGCCTCCAGCTGCTTCTCGTCGTAGTTGAGTTTTACATCCTCGTGGAGAGCGAGCCGCACAGAGCTGAGCTTGCGACCAACCGGAAGATCAATCTCCACTTCGACTTGGATGAGACCCGATTGGAGTTCATGGACATCGGTTGAGACGTTGAGACGGACAGTACAAGGCTTACCGTGACCCATTCCCAGCTTCTTGACTTCCTCAGTGTGGACGACGCTGATCGGTGAGGCTGGCGGAAGCTGCCGAGTCTTTTGGGGAACGATGTCGAAGCTGCTCTCGCTCTGCAGCTTTGGATTGGACAAACCGGCCACCTCGAGCTTGGCCGCGACTGCGTACTCAACTGTGACGTGCGCATTGTACACTTTCTCGATCTGCTTGCGGAGAAGACCCTCCACACTCGACGCCGTGATCAGATCCGCAGGGAGCTCGAATGTAAACGGCAAGTCGTGCACGCCACTGGGCAGTGCCCCATTCAGCGGCCCTACATAGAACTTTCGTAAAAATACAAACGGGTTAGAATGTTGTTGTTAAGGGATTCGTTGGTGCGAGCGGCTCACCTCGGACTGGAAGTGCTCAGCGGTGCGGCTGGAGCGGCGTATCTGGCGGTAACCAGGTACGAGCGGCTCGACCCAATCAATACGCTGTGTACCACGGACCACGACACTGATCACTACATCAATGTGCGGCACCACGGGTACATGATGTCAGTTCGATACGTTTGTTCTCATAGATCATGAGTCCCATCTATTGGCGACGTACGTGCGTCTTGGGCGGGCTCATCCAGCGTCAGGCGCACGCTTCCACGGATAGTGTCACCAGACGTGTAGCTCTTGGCCAGGAGATCGAGTTGCAGTTCCCCCACAGCGGACGGGAGCTGTTCATGGATAGCCATGTTGGTCGCAGGATGTATGAGAAGTTGACTGTGTGGTTGGAGGCAGATTGGATATTGAAGTTGTAAACCACGGCACCAAACAATGTTCGGGAATATGCATGAAATCGTGTCCACTTAAGTGGGTGGCTGTGTCACACGCTCAAACACAGCACCGTCGGCAGATTCCAACCGAGCATGCAGCTCACTCACGCCGCGCTATGGCGCTTGACTCAAAGCGGCTTGAGACGCCTAGATTGAAGCTGGCAGTGATCAAGCGCATCAAGCAAATAGGAGGATATTGTATTAGGTGCATTGCATCAACAGCGGCACGAACAAAAATTGTGAGCAAAATGGATACACACTTCCGCTCAGAAATGAGATCTCGTCCCGTGGTCAGTCTTCTCAGATCTCAATCAGATGGTGATCTTCTCACATTTGGACCTGTGGATAAAAAGGCAACCGGGAAAGGCCGCCACTGCAGGAAGATGTGGACCGCGAGCGTTCTTTTCTTCCAATCCAACGCCTCTACTGCTACATTCCAACCAGTCAGATGACGTGGCGAGTTCCACGGCAGCCAGGCCAAGTGGATGGGACTCTCCCATTTCAACTGGAATTGCAACTGGAATTCATGACGAGCCAAACTGAAGGAGACTGGGGAAGTTCCCCGCAGGAAGAGCTTCGCAGCGAAGTTCTTCCTGCGCAGCCTGAGCTGGATGATACCAAGTATCATACTTATCATGATAAGGCAGAACAGGCATCTCCCGCAGTGGCACTGACACTGTGGCGCATGACGCGGCACCAACTGCGCACGTGACCTGCGGGATGAAGCCGAAAACCTTTGGCCCATGAGCAGCTCACGGAGCTCAACTGCAGCAGGTGGGCACACTTCGCAATCCTCCGCATCCCGGAAATCTCTCCACCACGATGCTCGTGATTCCTCCTGACTCGGTGCTGCCGGTGGTGCTTGGTGTCGGCGGCGTGCTCACTCTCAGTCTTCTGTTTGCTGTGGTCCGGTCCAAGTCACGCAAGGTCTCCGATAATGAGAATGGCTTGCGCCCACTGCACACGCTGGAGAAGAAGCACTGGCTGCTGGGCGATCTTCCAGAGTTCGGCGAGCACGCCGACCACATGCACGACTGGATGACCGAGAAGGCGATCCACTTCAACGGCGAGCCGTGGCGCGTGCACATCGCGCCGATCCTGTCCAACATGAACGTGTTCACGGACCCGGCCCACATCGAAGACATCACGATCACCCAGTTCGACAACTTCGGGCGTGGCGAACGCCAGACTCGTATCGTGGAAGACTTGTTCGGACGCTCGATGCCAGCGACCGACGGCGAGCGGTGGTACCACCAGCGGAAGGCGTCGGTGCGGTTCTTCACGGCCAAGGCGCTGCGTCTCTGTATGACGTCGTTCATGCGCAAGAACATGCAGCAAATGTACAGCTTGGTGGACAAGAGCATCGCCACGGGCAAGCCCATCGAGATGATCAAGTTCTTCAGCGATTTTGCCATGCAAACGTTCTCGGAACTCGGTCTGGGCGTGGACCTGAAGCTCATTGAGACCTCGGAGCAGCACCCACTGGACCACGTCTTCGAGCACGTCACGCCGACGCTGATCCGTCGCTCCGTGCTGCCAACGTACTGGTGGCGACTCGAGAGGTTTCTGGGGATTGGCCGTGAAGGCAAAGTGACGCGGGAGATGAAGGAGGTGCGTCGGTGGATCTCGAACGTGCTGGAAGAGAGTCTCGCGGCTGCACGCATTCGTCAGGCGGACCGTGAGTCGGGTAACCTGGAAGGAACGGAGACGGCTGAGATCAAGACTGTGATTGAGCTGTTCCTGGAGCAGAGTGCTGAAGACAAGGACGGTATGCGTGCCGAGGACCTCGTGGAGTTCATCCTCACCTTCCTGCTGGCGGCGCGTGGCTCGTCGGCCACGTCACTCCAGTGGATCTTTCTGATCATCGCCAAGAACCCAAAGGTGGAGAGCCGTCTCCGAGAGGAAATGGCGGCGATCTTCCCGGACTCGAACGAAGATACGTACTTCACGGCTGAAGATGCCCAGAAGCTCGTGTACCTTGAGGCCACGATCCGTGAGGCGCTCCGTCTGTATCCGCCAGTGCCACTGAACCAGCGTGAAGCACTCAAGGACACGGTCATTGGCGGCAAGTACCTGGTCAAGAAGGGCGAGCTCGTGTCGATCTCTCCGTTCGTGATGGCGCGCCTCCCGTCGTTGTGGGGTCCCGACGCGACAGAGTTCAAGCCAGAGCGGTGGATTGATCCGAACACGGGCGGTCTCATCACTGTGTCGAGCACCAAGTTCACGACGTTCAGCACGGGACCACGTAACTGTATCGGCATGAAGCTCGCAATGCTGGAGCTGCGCGTGGCGACGCTGAACTTGCTGAACCGATACCGCTTCGAGCTGGCGGTGCCCAACGACCTGAGCTACGTCGTGTCGATCGAGCTCATGACCAAGACACCGGTGATGATGACTCCGACCAAGATCATCAAGCCAAAGCCAGCCACAGCTGCGTAAAATAAGGTACGTGAGGAAGAATGATGGCCTATTGGGGGAGTCGGTGGTGTAACAACGAAAACAGCTTCAGTCTGGGCAATGGTATCGCGTACTACGTAGTAAAAGTTTTGTATTCGCGCTTTGTGGAACTCTAGGATTCTGTTGTCTTCTTTAGCATTTCCCTGAAGTTCAAGATGGCCTTGGTGTGTAGTGAGCCAGGGCGCGAGTGCTGGTCTCACGATGTGTTCACTACAACCAACATACAGTACAGTAGTTGCAGTGTAGTGACTCGATGTCGCGGATCACGTGAAGAAGATCTGACTGATCTTTATGTAATGGTGCAGTGGAGCAGCGAACGCCACACCAAGGAGCAGCGGCTGCAATCCAGACTGAAGAGGAAGAGGGCAACCCCACCTGGTCTCCGTGACTAGTGACGGAATTCATTCCCACGTCCCATGACAAGCTCTGTGCGCAATGCGAAGAGCCTCTGCCTCTGCCAGAGGGGGCTGCTGAAATCCAGCCAGCTCCAGCCTGGATACATCTCAGAGATGAGCACTGGACAGGACGTTTGATCAATCAAGTCGGCTGAGCGTGGACGTGACGTCGGGCGATGGCAATCATAATCTTTTGGGTGGTAAACCCTTTATAACGCATACACCGGACAGGCTGCATGGCAGTATCACACACTATTCCTGTCATCAAAATCCTTTTACAACAAATATGTCACTTCCATCCCCACGACTGACGTTGTGACTCACAACACAAGTGAGTCACTAACACGAGCCAGCTGTCCTGTATTGTACCTACCAACATCACTCACGCACCCAGTGCCCACCTTCACCACACAAGAAGTCGTGGGCATCCACTCCACTCCGGTGGATGGCTGTCGCTCTTCATTTCCACATTGGCAGCCTCCCACACAAAAGCAGCAGTGCCTCTAATCTCCGAGTCATAATGACGGCGTGTCGTGTGACCCTCGTGACTCTGTTCTTCCTCGCGCTCTCCAGCATCGCTAATGCCGCGACTATGAGCCCGACGTTCGAGAAGAGCCTTGGTGAAAGACTCGCAAAGCGCAAGGCCTCGCTTGACGCGTACCCGAAGCTCAAGTACTCGACGTACATTCCTGAGACCGTGGACATTTGGCGCATCATCTCCCAGTCCCAGTTATCGGAGACCATCCGTGTCTTCAAGGGATCGGTGGAGATTAGTGTCCCGTACGTTTTGAAGAACAACCCAGGTGACGCTGCTACGATCGGCCAGTTCACGAAGGACTGCAACGACTTCATCGCGTTCTATGAAGCTGGTGTGCAGTCGGGAGACATCTCGGACAAAACGACGGCGCCACCAGCAACAGCCCCACCAACGACTCGGCCACCACGCACTTTCGCGCCAACAACCACTTCACCACCGACCACTACGCGACCAGCCACAACGCGTGCAACCGCCTCGCCATCAGCCAAGACCAGTGGCGGCTCGGGTTCGGATGATGACAACGCGTGGGATGTCGGCACCCCATACTCGTACACGCCCTACTCGTACTCACCAAGCCCAACGTACCCATCGTTCGACTACTACCCATCGTACTCGACGCCGTCGCCACAGTACGTGTACTACGGCTACCACACTACGACGCGGTTCAGTGCGTGGAAGATCTGTCTGATCGTGCTCTCCATCGTCATCTTCCTCGCGCGTGTTATCTACTGGGCCAACCAGCGCCATGCCAAGGAGGAGAAGAAGAAAGAAGAGGAAGCAGCGGCCGCAGCTGCTCTCCAGGTCGAAGCGGGCGAAGCTAGCCACGCCACGTACGTCGTGATCAGACCGACCGAGAATGAGGCACATACCGCAGGAGCCCCAGTGAAGGTGTAATAATACGAAGAAGTATTCTATTAGATTCGCAGCCCATTGATCTCGTTGCACTGTACACACACTTGCCCATACTGTGTCGACACACAGCACTCCAATGTGGAGTCCAATGCAGAAGCTTTCTACTACGTAGTATGAGCCGCGCATGGAATCGTCGCCACCAACGATTGTGTGTCTGTGCGCCAGAAAACGTCATGGATATGCAAGTCAGTTTTCACTCAAACCAGCTGGAGGGCCTCCGATGAGTGTGCCTCCACTGGAGGCACACTCATCTTTGTCCATTCGGATAGAGCAGTCCAGCGTCAATCGCTGTTCCTCCTCACTTCTCTCACTCGCAGAGGTGTCTCGTTCATCCGCATATTTGCGTGCGATCCACTCCAGTAACCAGCCATGCTGCCGGCTCCCTTATTAATAGCGTGCATCTCGTTGCTCGTCCTTGTGTTCACAAACCTCGCTGCCGCCGTGACGTTCAGTGCTGCATTCGAGAGGAATCTCGGTGAGCGCCTCGCTACGCTCAGCGCCGATGCCGCTGCGTATCCAGGTCTGCGGTTTGCGCTCGTCGGGTTTCCAACGGACGTCCCGAGTTGGGCTGCGAAGACGCGAAGCGAGTGCGCGACTGAACTCCGCGTGTTTTCCACCACGCAGAAGAGCGACGTAAAGCGCTTGCTGGCGTCGGACCCCGCGAACGCTGACAAGATCAGCAAGTACGGTAAGGACGCGACGGACTTTGTCGAGTTCTTCTTTGCAGGCATTCGAACCGAAGACGTGGTGAACGCAGCCACGACACGACCAGCGACAAAAGCTCCCCCAAAAGCCTCGGTCTCACCGAGCGATGGATCCGGTTCCGCTAAGCAGCACGACGAAGTCGTGGATAGGACTGAGCCTGTGCCATGGCCAGTGTACACGACTCCAACGCTGCCGACATCCACGCCAATGCCCCATGTAGTGTACAAGGATATCCACATCTCTCCGACGATCAAACCGTGGCAGATCATTCTGTTTGTGGCCGCCGGCATTTCGTTGGTGCTCACGATGATCCACTGGCATATCAAACGCCAGGCCAAGAGACAGAAAGCGCGGGAGGAAGAAGACGCGGCAGTTCCAGGCGAGGCAGGCGAGATCAACCACGCGACGTTTGTCGTGATCGCAGCGGCAGACGCTGACAAGACTACAGTAAAGCCACAACTGTGACGTAACGAGGCAATACTTGTGGCGCGAGATGCTCGGATGTTCAGTGTCTCGATTGATTCGCCCAACCCACCGCCACGCAGTATGATCTATCAAGTGAGACTCTGGTTGATGTATTACCAATGGATACTTTAGCATAGACGGTCTCGTTAGCGCAAGAGCCTCGCTTCACACCACTCCAGGTGGGATCTGAATGAGTCAGAATAACCTGTCTCGCTCCCTTCTTCTTGCCGATGGTTGCTGTCTCCCGCTGCCTGTCATTTCCGGATCCGCTACCCACCGACCATCACCGTCACCATACTCAGTCATGGCCCGGGGTCGCTTCGCCCCCGTCTTGTTCCTCTGCTTTGGGCTCGCGAGCCTCACCAGCGCAGTGCAGTTCACGCCCACAGTACACACAGGCCTGAGCGAGCGGCATGCCGCGATCACCGCGTACGAAAGTGCGCATCCACGGAACGGATCTTCACGAGCGATGACACCCTTCAAGACTTGGTACGGTGCCTCCGATTGGGCGTGGCGGTCGGTTTCAGAGAGCAAGCGCTATCTCGCGGAGCCCACCGCGTACGACAAGTTGGACATCACCCGTTTCCAGGATAGCCCGACCGACAGTAAGATCACCGAACAATTAAGCAAGGGCTTCACAGAGTTTACCCAGTATTTCACTGCGGGCATCAAGTCAGGCGACGTATTTGATGTCCCAACCAGAACGAAGCCAGCTCCAACGACGACGCCGCGTCCTACAATGGAAGCGAGCAGCGGCTCCGGTTCCAGTGAGCAGGACTCGGGCGTGGTGAGGAATTCCGTATACGATCCCATCGTTCTCGATCCCTCCTTCTTCCGATTACCTCCCCTCAGCGAATCCCGCGGCGCCGATGTACACGACCTACACAACTGAGAAAACTATCAACCTAACAAAGGTCGGGATCATTTTCGCATCGGTCATGCTAACGGCAATGATGTGGGTCTGCCGGATGATTTACTTGTGAGAAGCGCAAGAGGCAAGAGGAAGAGGAAGTAGCAGCGGCTGCGGCTGCTCTCCAGGTTGAAGGAGGCGATTTAAGCCACGCCACGTACGTCGTGATCACGCCGGCAGAGAACGAGACACATGCGGCATGCATCCCTACGAAAGCGTAATTCGACAAAGCAGAATCGACACAGGAAAACCAAGTAGTCAGTCTCGGTGCTGAAGGCCTTTGACGCTGTAGATCGCGTTCTCAAAGGTGGAGTTCGTGTATCCCACCAACAACTGCAGCACCATTTCATTCTGCGAGTCGGCTCCACGGACAAGCGACTCATGACACAACCGAGCATGCGAGTCATCTTGCGCCAGTCGCGTGATTGCTGGATATGGCAGCGAGTCCGAACAGCTACCGCGGCGACGTGGCTGCTTACACGCGACGGACAACGCGAAGATAACAGCACGGCAGCGTCACGCATTTAAAGGTGTTATAGCAGACTCTGGTATGTTGGAGAGCATTGGCGCAGGACCGACGACGGCGCTGGTGCGAGATGCGGCTTTCCCTGGCGGAAGTTCGTTGTCGCCAAAAGGGTTGGAAAGGCGGATGGTATTGTGCGTTTCGCCGGGTTTGTCCAATTTGGACCACAAAAGCCCAAATAGGAGTTCCAATTAAATATGGGTTAGGTTTATGGCCCAGTATTAACGACAGACAGATGACAGTTAGAGAGCGTGTTGAGCAGTCCGAATACGGCTGCCAAGTATGGCTTACTGCCGATGAAGTCCATTTTGTCCAGAGTTGTGTGGACAAAGTGAGGATTCGCGCCTAATATGATCTCTGCTGGGGTCCTAACAGGATCAAGAGGGCGATTCCTTAGTTGGGCTGAAACCCATGCTCAGTTTTAGCCGCTACTAATTCCATTTCAGACTAAAACGGCCTCCAAATAAGAAGTCTAAACAGGAGGACAAACCCGGTGAAATGCACAATAAAACTAAGCCAGCTAAACTAATTATATGGGAAATATCTACAGGTGTAGACGTCGTGTTGTGCATTATATCGTTTGAAGTGTGTATGTTTGCAAAAATTACATGGTGAGATCGTTAACTCTCTTTGGACCAACCCAATCCGTTTGATCTCTCCACCCAGAAGCACCATGTCGGCGGCGACGGGCGTCAAGGCGCTGAATGCGATCGAGTTCCTGCGCATCGTGGGCAAGCTCAAGGTGCGCAACCATCAGAATCCTAATGCGCGATGAATTAGCTATCTAACGAGGTATATAACGCTGTGTGATGAGCAGACACTGAAGCGCACGGGATGGGTGAACCACAAGGTGCAGCTTCCGGAATCCGTGGCGGATCACATGTACCGCATGGGTATGTGCTGCATGCTCATCGATGAGGTCAACCCGTCGGTGAACCGATCCAAGTACGTCAGCAGAGATGGTTTGATCACTTAGTAGTGGCAGTGATTGACGTGGTGGTATGCGTTGAACAGGTGCATTAAGATGGCGATCGTCCACGACTTGGCCGAGTCGCTGGTCGGCGACATCACACCGCACGACGGTACGTCTTTGCAGCCCTCACAACTGCATTAACTTGTGCTAATAATGCTGCTGCTTTTGCATGGGCAGGTGTGTCGAATGAGGACAAGCATCGCATGGAGAAGGTAGCTTGACCGGCGTACTTTTTGGCTCCCTTCCAGTTCTCTACCCTCACGCTTTCGCTACCATATAGGAAGCGCTTGACCGCATCTGCGAGACGCTTGGCGACTCGCCTGCTGCCGGTGAGATCCAGGAGCTATGGCACGAGTACGAGACCGGCACGAGCGAGGAGGCGCGCATGGTCAAGGACTTCGACAAGTTCGAGATGATTCTCCAGGCCGACGAATACGAACGTGGTGCGTATACCATGGCCCACGCCAGCGTAGGCTACGCTGAGCTAATCCGCTTTCTGTGTCCTGGGTTTTGCAGCGCAAAATGTCGCACTCGACGACTTCTTCAACAGCACGCAGGGCAAGTTCCGCACGCCGCTCGTGCGCTCATGGGTCGACGAGCTCACCAAGCAGCGCACCGCTCGTCAGGAAACCACCGCGTCCACAACCACCACCACCTCCGAGTAGTTTTCTAGATACCATAGTAGTCTATCTCCATTTCCAATACAGCACTACAGCACACGCATTTTCTTGTATCAAGCCAATGCCCGCGATGACGGCGTCGACTCGGAATCCGTGCTGCCCATTCCAATGGCTTCATCCATTGTGGGCCCGTTTATCCCATCGCGAACCTGTTTCGGTCAACATTTTGTCTACTTTCGTAATTATTGGTAGCTGGAAGTTTGGTCTTTACGTTGGTATTTACGCGTAAAAACCCGGATCTAATTTTGAACCAATCGCCGTGACGCGGACGTGAGGTGAGACCGTGGAGCTGGTCGGTCATCAGGTCCGCACCAATCTGCGGTGGCAAGTGCAATTGGCTCCATCGGTCCAGAGGCTGGACCCGCGCTCGAGAGCCTCAGAAACCAAACCTCAATCCACGCCGCACGTCTGCTTGTCTGCTTGCCTGCACTAGTGACCATGTCGCCAATTCTCGCCGCCGTGCCAACGAACCACCTGCTCGCGGAGCTCCAGAAGCGCATTGAATGTGCTGCCAAGAAGGAGCGCCGCACCATCTTCATCGGTGCGTAGCCACCAGCGATTGATGGCTTAATGTGATGGTGAGAGACTGATAGGAATATGCATTTGCTTAAATAGGTCCTCCTGGCTGTGGTAAGGGCACCCAGTCGCCACTGGTGAAGGACGAGTACTGCCTGTGCCACTTGGCGACGGGCGACATCCTGCGCCAGGCTGTGCGTGACGGCACCGAGATGGGCCTCAAGGCCAAGGAGGCCATGGAGTCAGGCAAGCTCGTGACCGACGAGATCGTGATTGGCATCATCAAGGACGCCATCAAGAGCCCAGAGTGCAGACGTGGATTTATTCTCGATGGTTTCCCACGCACGGTCGTGCAGGCCCAGAAGGTGCGTCTCCCACTGTTCTTTCCCTGATTCCATGGAGACACAGGGATGCTGATGGTGTATTTTGTTGTGGTTGAATTGTGCAGCTCGATGAGATGCTGGCGTCGGAGAAGAACAAGATCGACAAGGTCGTCAACTTCAACGTGCCAGACTCGGTCCTCGTGGAGCGTATCGCCGGCCGCCGCGTGCACCCAGCCAGTGGCCGCAGCTACCACGTCAAGTTCAACCCGCCAAAGGTGGACGGCATTGACGACCTCACTGGTGAGCCGCTGATCCAGCGCAAGGACGACGACGTGTCGCTCGTGAGCACGCGTCTCGGTGCGTTCCACAAGCAGACCCAGCCAGTGATCGACTTCTACCGCAAGCAGGGCAAGCTCGTGGAGGTGAACGCCCACACGGAGATGAAGAAGGTCACGGAGCAGATCCGCTCGAGCCTCGGCAACAACTAGACGAACCCCATCGCATTGCAGTATTGCCGTGAGCTTCTGGACCCCCATAGCTTCGCGTGTACTGCAGCCAGCAGCCTCTGTATCTCGCCCCCCCCCCGCTTTTGCGAATGCAATAGTACACCAACCTTATTCAGTCCATTCCCGTGGTTTTTTCCATGTCCACACATAGGACCTAGCATCGTGAGGCTTCTCCTATCGTAGGATTCCATTCGAGTCGTCCATCAAATCGGCCATCGCCGATCTTTTTGGTGAGCCACGTGACGCCGCAAAAAACGGAACGCGTACTTATCACTAAGTACGCATCTGTAGGTGCAGTACTTACCAGTCGTATTTAGAAGAACAATAACTGTACAGATGCGTGTCATCGCTGGTGGGCTCGTGGGTTCATCAGCTTTTTTGACGGTCTCACCTCACG
>JAADXI010000659.1:0-17020 GCA_023337615.1 Pythium brachiatum | reverse complement strand
TGGAAGTGGTGGAGACGACGTCGCAGTCACGCGATGGCACTCAATTTGGTCGGCGTGGCTCGTCAGTTGGAACACCCAGCCGCCTCTTCCGCTGGGCTTGGCGAAACTGGACGGCGTGAATTCGCCTGCGAGCTGGTGGAGCGAGAGCTGGGAGATCTTCTGCTTCTTTATGACGGGTTCGCCACCCGAATTCTCGTCTTGCTCACTGTCTGCCTTGGAAGACTACTCTATAATCAGGTGGAGTACGGCCCTAGCTGATGGTGCATACTGGAAGACCGACACAAATTGGTTCGTCTTGAGTGCAGAGGAGGCTGTCATATACAAAGCCAACGCCTCAGGCTCCTCCCACCCGAACATGTGTGTGACGCTTTGCCAGCGCAGCACGGAGCTTGATCAGCACGTACCTCGGTGTCCCCGCTGAACGTGACGGAACGATTGTCCATAGAGGGCGACTGGTGTTCCACGTGGTGTGCAAAGCTGAGCGTGGTGGAGGCGACGGGGATCCCACGATGCGAAACATTGCGCACTACCTCAAGCACCTTCCGTCGCGCATCGACCGGCAATTCCCGTGTTTCCTATTGGATCTTTGCGGTCCGTTCATGACGCTGTTTGGGATGTGCAACACATCAGCTATCCACGCCGTGTGTGAGCCACTGACGCTTGGCTTGCCAACGCTGCACTTCAGTAACGAGTTATTGATGGTCTCGCTCGTTCGTACGTGGGCGTCGTTGAAGAAAGGCGTCGCTACATTGATCCAAGGAGACTCCATTATGGCCCCAGTGAATCCAACCAGTATCGCGTTTCCATACAAGAACGAGTACACGACAGCGAACGGGGAGACAGTCGACCTCAGCTACTCTCGTCGCTTGACGCGCCAAGTGTTTGAAGCATGGTACGCCTCACATGGCT
The DNA here is from genome assembly GCA_023337615.1 of Pythium brachiatum. Taxonomy (NCBI): domain Eukaryota; phylum Oomycota; class Peronosporomycetes; order Pythiales; family Pythiaceae; genus Pythium; species Pythium brachiatum. The sequence continues at coordinate 16,111 of JAADXI010000659.1, read as the reverse complement.
CGCACATTGGCGGCCTAGTGATCGTCAAGCTCTCCAAGCGATACAACAAACAAGTCCACGACTTCTGCCATGCGCAAGGGTTCGCACCGAAGCTGCTGCATCACGAGCGCATTGGTGGTGGGTGGATCTTTCTCGTGATGGAGAAAGTCGAAGGTCTGGCCAAAATCTGGTCTTCTCCGGACGTGGTGGAAGCCCGAGAACAGCTCGAGCAGCTCAAGAACGCCTTGAAGACACGAGGGTTTGTGCACGGGGACCTGCGAGAGACCAATGTCATGTGGAGCACGGTCCAGCGTCGCATCGTGGTGTTGGACTTTGACTGGTCCGGCAAAGAGGGAGAAGTCCGGTACCCGCCGTTCATGAACCGCCACCTCCCATGGCCACCCGGCGCGGCAACCGGAGAGCTAATCACAGCCGACCACGACCGCGATTTTCTCGATCGTCTCTAGAGGCCTTGTAATCTCGTGATTTCGTGGTGGTTTGATTTGCAGTCGTGTGTGTTGGGTTTGAGTAGCGTTTGAATGCGGTGATTGTTGCCGTGATACTGACAGTATCGCTGCGACTAGTGCTCAAGCAACGCAGAAAAAATCAATTCAGAATGAGTATGGCCGACTGTATTGGTACATGTTCTGCGTGCTCAACGCATTATATAGTGTTGTCTTCGGCTCTGAGAATGGCTTGGCGCATTGTCTTCTTTCCCTGTTTGACGCATGCCGTGTGTTGTCTGCGACTTGAGATAGCGACGGCTTCATCCATTCAACGGGGGTCTTCGTGCTGTCACTCGACGCTTTTCCTGGACTCGCGCTTCGTCCACACGCAGCACATGCCCTTCCACATCGTGTGGAACATTGACTTCACTCTGCCTCTCGCGTCGCGTCCTGCTTGTCCTTCCATCGTGGTGAATTGGTTTCTGTGACTGATGGAACCGAGGACTTTTCGGAAATGATCGGAAGAAAGGAAGGCGCCGGCCGACACAGCTTTCCTTGAGATGCGCCAATGAAGCCAGAATATTCCGTTCGAAATTTCCATTTTTGCCAACACAGAACGGCCAACACAGAAGGCAGTTTTGGGAGCATCTCCTCGCTAAGATGGGTACAGCCTCCGCAAAGTCGCTTGCACTTCAACACGCTCGATCCAATATGAGAAAAATGAAAATGCTGGTTCATTGACTTCTCCAGTCGTGAGTCACATGAGATAAATCTGCGACGTGAGACCAGCAGCGCAGCAGCTCCACCCAATTTTTGAATGGGAAGCTCCACCACCAAGAGACACCAAAATGGCTCGGTGAGGTGGGGATGCGTACAAAGGACCTCGACGATGTATTGACTGATATCGTACTGTACTAATCCCAGAGCTTGATGAGGCCGTCCCAGCCGCAACTCACGACTTGGCTGGGCTCGAGTGGATGCCACGCGACATCCATGCACGGCCCACGGTCGTGGGCACGCAGCTTCTTGTACATCTTGGTCGATTTCCAGTCCCAGAAGCACAGCTTGCCCTCGCCATCGCCCGATGCCAAGAACTGGCCGTTTGGTGAAAAGCCAAGCTGGCACGCGTAGCCGGCGTTGGAGTGGCCCTTGAACACCTTCTTGCGCTGGATCTTGAACTTATCACGTGCCGTGTACACGTCAATCTGGTTGTTGAGCGACTGGCCGGCGAAGAACCCGCCGGACGGATGCAGCGCCACTGCGGGCATGGAGTGCATGCCCGGTTCCGAGATGTACTTGACCGGCACAGGGATTCCCCACTCCCAGATCAGGATCTTCTTGTCGTCCGAAGTGGACACGAAGCGTCGGTTGTCGTCCACGAACGTGACCGAGTTGACGGCCTGCAAGTGGTGGTTGTACTCCTGCACGATCTCGCCGCTTCGCGCATCAAACTGCACGATCATCTTGTTGGAATCACCAATGACAAACTGGTTGTTGTCCTCTGGGAAGAACTTGACACAGTACGGCACACGGCGGTTTGTGAACGACTTGATGGACTTGCCCGTCTCCGTATCCCACAGCTGGATGAATCGATCAAAGCCACACGACAGGAACTGGCGGCCGTCGTTCGAGAACTGGATGTCACGCACTGCGCCCGTGTGGCCTTCGTACACGCGCTTGCACTTGCGTTCGTTATACACGTCCCAGATACGGACAGTGTTGTCCATACTGCCCGACAGCAGCAAGTGGCCGTACTTGGGGAACAGCTCGACCGACTGGACGCCCTTGGTGTGGCCTGTCCACTTGTGGATACACTTCTTCGGCAGAAACACTTGGTGCTCGCCGTCTTCGTCGGCCTTGACTCCTCGAGGCGGCTCGACCCACGAACGTCCCAGGTAGTCGTATTCATTGTCGCCCACAAACTCGGACCGCGCCTCCATCGCTTCCTGGCCGGCACGCAGTCTCGCAGGCAGCAAGTGGGCTGTCTTCTTCTCGATCATGCGGTCAAAGTCCATGTCTTCGTCAAACTCCGTGTGGCTCTTCTCTTCAGCCTTGCGCTTCTTGGCCTCAATCCGTTCCTCACGGATCTTCTCCTGTTCTTCCGTGAGCGTGCCAGCTTCTGCATCCGTGACAATCTGCTTCTCTTTGTGTGGCGCCCAGATCCCGTCGGTACCTTCCTCGCCAAACTCTTCCTTGAACTCCTTCTTCTTCGACGGGTCCTGGACACTTGGCTTGGACTTGGGACGACGCTGGGTGAACACGTTCTCTTCGTTTACATTCACAATCGCGCCATCGTGTTGCTGTGCATCTCCAGGCGCTACGCGGTTCAGGTACATGCCCGTGTGGCTCTGGTTGTACGTGTGGTACTGTGCGTCAAAGTTAAAGTCGTCCAGATCCGCACGCTCCACGACACCCGTCACAATCTCCTTGCCGCCGCCGAGCAGCGCTGGGTTTGACTGGCCCGCACGCGCGTACGCATTCGCAGGCCCGTGGTACGCTGCAAGCGTCGAGTCCACAGGCAGATTCACGCTCAATTGGGACGTGGACGACGCCTTCAAGTGCTGTGCCGCGAGCATCGCGTACGGATCCGCCGCAGCGACGAGCGGCGCCGAGTTCACGACTGGTAGTGAGAGAGAAGACTCTGTGGGGGATGCAGTGGAAGATGGCTGTCCATGCTTGGCTCTGTATTCGCTCTCCTCGTCGCTAGACGCGTAGTTGATCAGCGCCTCCATGTTGCTGGTCGGAGTGCTCGTGTCGCCTCCGCAGGGAGCTTTCCATTCAATTTGGTACGGGTCCGTAATTCATGTGGACTACATGGTTTTAACTATAGTGTGCACCACATCGATTAAGGCATACGGCGACAAAGTGAAAAGCCCTAACCCGCCTTTCTGTGAAACCGCACACGAGATCGACGTCACCACCTTTAACAACGCATGCAGGGAAGATCACCATCCGTATCGGATACTAGAGTATCATAGCTTTATTACAGGTTAGCCTCTATAAATGCGGTAAGTTGACTCATTAAAGCGGGTAATCCCCCACTAAGCGATAATCACCATTCCTATCAACCTCTTTCCGGGTCTGTGTTGGTGTGCGCAAAGCCCAACCGACCTGCCTTCACACTCCAGTCTGGTTCCATCTCAACCGCGCCGCTCATTTCCACGAACTCAACGCCGGCACCACAGTCTCCGCTTCTCTGCCGCGCCGTTCACAACTTTAGACCGCTGTTAGACCACCAACAAACCGATAAAATGGCGGACGCAGTATGGGATCTCCAGAAGTCACTGCGTGAGCCGTCCCACGACGAGCGCACGCGCAGCGACTCGGACCCACTCGCGCATCTCAGCAGCATCAACGATGCGACTCCAAAGGCGCTGGACATCGCGGTGCCTGGTGGCTTTCGCCGCCACCACGTGCAGCAGCACGCGCTGCCGCCCGTGTCCAAGCATCTCCGCGACCAGATCGTCGCCAAGATCTTGCGTGTGTACAACCCGGTGATCGGCAACATGCTCTCGCAAGACAACGACTCGTACGACGAGATGCAGGTCGAAGACCGCGCCCAGAACCTGCTCCTCACGCCCATGTTCCGCTTGCCATCGCACCGTAATGGCGCGGCGTCGCGCAAGCCATGGGCGCGCACACCCACGGAGAAGTCGTCGCTGCTGTTTGACCACTCGCCCGAAGAGTCTTCGCGGGTCGACGTGGATGTGGAGAAGCCCAAGCAAAGCGCCAGCAGCGGTGGCGAGTCTGGTAAGACCACGACGCTGTGGCACGCGCTGCTCACGCTGCTCAAGGCGTTTGTGGGCACGGGCATTCTGTTCCTGCCTGATGGCTTCAAGAGCGGCGGACTCGTGTTCTCGCCGCTGTGTCTGCTGGTGGTCGCGGCCATGACGCTGTACGCGATGATCCGACTGCTGCAGTGCCGTACGCTCGTGGGAGGCACGTACGGCCACATTGGCTTTGTGGCGTATGGCCCGTGGGGACGCCGCATGGTGCAGATCTCGATCATCCTCATGCAGGCCGGTTTCTGCTGTACGTACGTGATCTTTGTGGCCCAGAACATGGCTGAAGTGCTCGCCTACATCGGCGCGCCGGTCAGCGTGTCCACGCTGATTCTGCTGCAGATCCTCGTGCATATTCCGCTGTCGTGGATCCGCTACATCAGCTACTTCTCCATCAGCAACCTCGTGGCCGACGTGTTCATTTTGTACGGCGTCGCGTATATCCTGGGCAACAGCTTCTCGCTGCTGGCCACGGAAGGCCCGAAGCAAGTGCAGTACTTCAACCAAGTCGACTACCCGGTGTTTATTGGCACAGCGGTGTTCACGTTTGAAGGCATCGGGCTCGTGCTGCCCACGCAGAGCTCGCTGAACAAGGCGCGCCAGGCCAAGTTCCCCGTGCTGCTCACGAGCACAGTCATCGGACTGCTGATCTTTTACTGCCTCTTTGCCGGCATCAACTACTCGGCGTTTGGCGACAGCGTCCAGCCTATGGTGACCTCGAGCTTGCCTCGCAATGGCTGGTCCATCTCAGTGCAGTTTGGCTACTCGATCGCGCAGCTTCTGTCGTACCCACTGTTTTTGTTCCCCGCTGTGAAGATCATGGAAGAGATGGTCGGCTTCCCGAAGCGCGCGTCCGGTCTCAAGATCGAAAAGAACATTTTCCGTGCGCTGGTCGTGCTCGCGACCGTCGCGATCGCTTACTTTGGGCAGGACCGCCTCGATCTCTTTGTCTCGATCGTCGGCGCCTTCTGCTGTGGTGCGTTCCTCGCTCTGGGTGTGTGAGCTGGGGTTTGGAATCACGTGACTGACTGACTTGTGTTATGTAGTGCCGCTGAGCTTTGTGTACCCGCCGCTGTTTTACCTCAAACTGGCCAAGGACACGCCGTTCGTGGAGAAGATGCTGGACGTGACTGTCGTCATCATCGGCACGTTCACCTTCTTCTACGTCACGTACTCGAACCTGCAAAAGTGGGGCCAGTAAGTAAGTTAGAGCTCGTCTCTCTCTCTCTCTCTCTCCACCTTCGTAGGCTGCATTGCGCTTTCCCCCATACGTAGTCTTCCATCTCCATTGGACAAACCGCAATATACAAATCCACACAAGCATGCATTGATCTCTTGACCTTCAGTATTACAGTACTAGCTTATTGCGTGAGGGGCCAAGCAGGAGGAGACATCAATTGTGAGCGGAGACTACCGGACTGCTGGGTGGGAATATATTATCGAGAGACATCTACAATTGCGGGACGAGATGGCGGACGAGCCGAGCAGGCAACGTTGTGGCTCGACTGATGGCTATGTTTGTTTCTAATGGGGAAGCCACAGCGTCGCTTAGTCGTCCTCCTCGACCTTGGGCGCGAGGTAGAAGCGCATGTAGCCCATGTCGCCGATCGGGTACTCGACGACGATGGGAATGCCCGGCGACATGGACAGCGTCACGGTGTCGGACAGCGGCGTGGCCTTGGCAAACATATTTAAATAGCGCAGCGCGAACGTGAGCTCCACGGGCTCCTCCATCGTGATGATCACGCGGTCCGACTCCTTCTCGGCCGCCGTGTTGTTCTTGAGCGTGATGTTGCCGGCGCCCAGATCGCCCGACACCGAGAACTTGACGCCCTCCTTGCCCACCGCGATGGTACACGTGTCGCCCATGGTCTGGAGGTCACGGCAGATGCGCTGGAACTCGTTCGCGGGCATGCGCACCGTCGCCATGTACTCGGTGCCCGGGATGCCGAGGTGCTCGCTGTCAATGTCCATGAGCTTGAGCGAGAAGTCCGAGACACGGTCGCCCGCTGTGATCACATCACACATCAATCAATCCCGTGAGTTTTCTCCATCAGTTTCCAGCAATATAGCAATACGTACAGGCAGCCTCGAACATGATGTTGAGCGCGTCGCCATTGTCGTCGGCCGAGAGCGAGAGCGCGTCGTCGTTGCCCGAGCACTTGAGGATCTTGGACAGCGACGCGGTCTGGATGCCGAGCGAGATATTGCGGTCGCAGCGGTAGTGCTCAAAACCCTCAGCGCGCAGCAGCAGCGACACGAGCGACACGTGCGAGCCATCCATGGACTGGAGCGCGATGCCCGACTTGGTGCAGTCCAGGTTGCCCTCCGAGATGAGGTCCTTCATGGCCTCGACGATGAGCTTGACGATGCGGCCCTGTGGGAGACGAGCCTCGAACATGGTGGCTGAAGAGAGAACAGGAGATCTGTGGAGAGGACGGCGAATTCGCGTGTGGATGTCGTGCAGGTTGGAAGGGTCCCGTAGTTGGGCAGCTCTGTGGTGGGAGGGAAAGCGCGCGAAAATGGAGGGGAGGGAGGGACTGCGGAGGGGCGACGTGTATTGGTTATACTTGGTATTTGTACTAGTGGGTATAGGAGGGGTGAGGTGTGGGAGAGGTTCGATTGGCTGAAAAAGGATTTGCAGGTGGCGGGAATGGGCTTTGAGGTTGGCGGGAAAGGCCAGCACGGTAGAGAGATGGAAGTGATGAAGATGCATGTTGGTGGGATGGATGAGGGCGTGTTATGGCTATCTAGGGAGAGACAGGAGCTTGCGTGTGGTGGTGTTACGCTGCGCGTGAAACCGCGGTTGTGCAGGCATGAAATTCGCGCTGGAAATGGAGCTGCCGATGAAGAGACCAGCGTCATGGGATTGGGGTGGTGCTGGCTTGGTAGGCAGGGATTCCAATTGAGTGGGTCGAATCGACGGCGTGTGGGTCGTCCTGGGCTTGGATTTGGATGGATGCGACTGAGGGTGAGCTCTTGGCTTGATGAGAAGGTCTGGAGCGGCATCACGCTGGTTGTTGCTGGCGGTTCGCTGGAGTAGAGCTGTCGTGTCCAGCGACAACCGCGACGAGCTGTCGCTGAGCTTTTTAGCGTCGGCTTGGCGCTTGAGCTTGCCCTGGATGAGAGTCCTAACGTCGCTGGGCTTGGCCGTATCTAGTACAGACGGCTTGTCTGGAGGGAGTGAAGCCATGGGCGATTTGAACGACCGCGCCACGACACACTCTTGGTTCACGTGGCGATCGAGCTGACGCTTGTCGAGAAAGCTCCGTTTCATGCAGTAGATGCACTCGAGTGTGGCTGGTCGTGGTGCGTTGCTGTCTTCCTGCTGATTGGAAATCGTACGACGGGGAGAGACTGTAGCTGTCGATGAGGCAGATGCCTTAGCCTCACGGTCCGACACGCACACGACGATGTGGTCATCGAGGTCCACGATCTTGACGTACTTCTCGCAGACCTGAGGCGCGAATCGTTAGCACCTTACGTACAGATAAGTAAAGATGGTAAACTTACTTCACAGCGCTCGGTGCGGCTTGAGCACGCCTGTGTGTGGCCGGCCATGTCCTTGCGCTTGATTTTGAAGCCGCACAGTGTGCACTGTCACACAAACGTGATCAGTACTTCCTAGCGATCACAAACCAACCACTCAGGTCTGTAGCAACGTACAAGATCGAAAGCTTGTGAACAACCAGTTTTCCGATGCGTCTCCAGCTCCGTTAGCTTGAACGACTTCGTGCCGCAGTCGGGGCATTGGTGGTTCGCACTATGCGCCGAATCCACGTGTGCAGCTACTTCGTCCTCACTCTCAAACAACTCCTTGCAGTGCGGACAGTGCTGATGCTTCGTACGATCCTTCCCAAGCACCTTGGCTTCACAAACCTGGCATTTATACTGAGGAAGACATGTCAGAATTATTGCTTTCCATCGTTCGTCGTTCTTCGAAGTGAGCACTACGATACCTTGTGGTACGATGGATTCTTCGCGCACCTCATCGAGTGTAGCTCCATATTGCCATAGGAGAGCTCCGACAAACACAGCGGACAGCTTGGATTTGTCTCGATGCAGATCTGTTTGGAGTCTGTGAGAACATCGCCAGAGGTCGGTGGGAGAGTTGGCTCGTGAGCTGGGTTCTCCTCGAGAGGAGCTGTTTGCTCATGTCGGCCACCAAGTCGATGCCCAGCACTGGAAAACGCTGCTTGAGCGAGCTTCACATCCTTGGCAAGCGATTCCGTATCCGCTCGCTTCGCCACCATCTCAGTTATCAGTTCATGGGGAGCTTCAGAAGCTGCCATCTTTTGTCGAGCAGCGTGAAAAGATGCGACTCCAACTCTCGTGGCTTTTCCGTCGCCTGCAGTGGCGACTTCTCCAGCCTTTTCCTTGTCATCTGCAACGCACACTCCGTCACCGAGCCGCCTTCCGAACCCTACCGGCGCAGAAACTCCAGGATCTTGTGCAATTGACGACGGTGTTTCGAGTTCGGGTATGACGTGGTCCGCCTGATTCGTTCGGCCCACCTCTGGCCCAGCCGATCCAGACTTTGGGCGTCGTGGATCAGTTCGAGCAGGTGCAACGAAATCCATCTCGAGGTCCACGTCGCCCAGAAGACTGACTACTGCACCAGGCTTGAGCTCGACAACTTTGACGTAGAAACGCTGGTTACCATGGTCGATCAGAATAGTTTCATCCACGCTCATCACGGAATATCGCCGCAACGCCGACTCCATGAGCAGCTTCGGTCCGATCTCCGCAGCGATGTCGAGAAACGCTGCATCTTCTGGTTGTAAGCGGCAGTAAATTCCTCGTGGGATGTCGATCACGTTCGTGATGATCACATCTGCGCCTTCACCGATGTGCAGGTTCTGCATCATCCAGTAAGGGATGAAGACTTTGCCGTCAGGAGCACTGAATTCTTGAACGGAGCAGTACTGAGCAAAGCTTGAGGTTGCATCATTGTTGTCTTGCTGCGAGCCAAATGACCGTATCTGCGGTGAATGCACAGCAGTGAGCGAATACATATCCCATCTTACAAGCCGAGTGCATCATATCGTACATGGAAGAGCATCGGTGTTGGTACTTTGAAACACTGGAGCTCGAGGAGCACGCTCTACAAGGCCTCGCAGTTCAGTCCATGAGCATATTTGGTCACGTGAGAGCTTAAAACTCCGATCTCACCGACGGAAGCACGATCTTGTCTCCAAACTCGAGCTGTGGCATATCTACGGTGCATGCGCGCACTCGTTAGCAGTCACGAGAGCCTGCCCATCATGTATACTATCGTACCTATGCATGCGACCGAGAAGCATTGCAGCTTCCGAGGCGCGATTGTTCCCTTTCCATTCCCCATCGCAGCCCCGCTCACTTGCTTGATCGAACGTCCTCGTGCAGCATCGTCACGCAGTCTCGGCGCGCCCCCATTTCGAATGGCGGTCTTCTTCATTCTGGCTTGCGTTCTTCTCGTCGTGTATCTCGGATGCGTCTTGATCTGTACAATTTTTAGATACACACCACCACCACCACATCCCTGTCCAAGAATACCGTCGAGATCATTGCTGACTTGGATTGACGGGACATGAAGTAGCTTCTTTCTTGTGGATAAAATCAGTGGCGTTTTCCGTCCAGCTCACGTAGAATAGAGTCGAGGTCATGATCTTCTATCACCGCAGGCGGCTTGACAGCAGTGGAAGGCGTTGGATTTCGACGCCGCTTCGCTGAGTCTCGCTTGAGACGTGTATTCTCCCTCTCCAGCTCTTCCAAATCTCGCTCCAGTGACCGTTTGCGTCGTTTAGAAGCTTCCACAGCACTCAGTACCTTGTCAGCTTCCGCCTAATCAATTCAACAAGGATAAATACACTTTGTACCACGTCAATAGCACTCCCAAACAAACAGTACCTTGCGGTTCGCGATGGTCGCATCCAACTGAGCGAGTTGATCTTCAAGCTGTCTCATGAGCGCGCCTTCTTCTCTCTGTCTCTGCTCCTCACGAGCATGGATTGACTTGTCCTCGTCTCGTAGAATCTCGAAGTCCTCCAGCATCTCCGTCCAAATCTCCTCTTCGTGGGTCTTCTGCGCTTGAACTCTACATGAAAGATACTCGCCGTTAACATGCATCAACGCAAAGCCTCAGGAGACGGTAGCACGTACGCTTTCACCAAAAACTCGGCCTGGCGCTTGCTTCTCATCGCCGTTGTATCGGCTTTGGACAACTCTTTCAGCCGTATTTCCAGCTCACGCCGACACGCCGAGACCGCATTTGTCTCCTGGAGAATCTGCTCTTCTAGGCTGGAGACGGTGGTGTTGTGGCGCGCTCTCATAGGCAGCATCTTGGTCGCAAGATGACATTCCAAGGCCTCGATGCGACGAGAGAGAAGCTCGTTTTGGAGCCGTCGATCTCGCGCCTCGCACCATCTTCAGACGGCCAACCAGCCACGTCAGATAGCCCAGAGCATGGACATTCATCAAGGCGGACGCGTATGTTGATACGATCGCTCACCGCTCGTCCACCAGCGCGCGTACTTGAGCAAGTCGTGTGTCCATTTTCGCATTCTCGTGGGGGGGAAGTTGAAGTTCTGTTTTCGCTTCCTCTCTCCCGCAAGTTGGAAAGATTTCAAGCGAATATTACGATCAAATCCGTAAAATACACACACGTCGCAGATTGAGCCCATTTTTAGGCGTGATTCACGGGTCAATTTCGCCAAGTGCGCCCGTGGGTCTGCGGACAATTCCCCTCCATTTTGAGCTCAGATTGCAACGATGGACGAGAACGACGCGGACTCTGAAAAGCGCTGTTGGCGGCTCTGCGTCCATGGCATGAGCCGCTGCGCCAGAGCGGCTCACAAGACTGGCAAGACAGTTCTCAGCCAGTATGGATCCGCGTGGACCACAAGTACCACCAGTCATGCCGCCTGAACTCCCAGTTCCTCGAAGGGATTGTGCTGCTAGCGCTGCTCGCACAGCTAGATCACGAAATCTGGACCCGCGCTCTCGAGCAAGTCTGGCCAACTACAGTCACAAATGCCCAGCCAGAGACAGAAGACCGCCACGCAGCAGAAGACGCGATGAAGCTCGACTGGACGATTGGCGATCGGACCGAGTTGGAGATTCTCTGCAACTTTGCCGCTGGAAGAGCAGCCGTCAGCGCGGGTTTTGACCACGCAGTGCAGCAAATCAAGACGCGCTCAGCCAAGACGGGCATCTGCAAAGTCCCACGTATTGGCGTGAGTATCGAGACCGACTTCTCTTGCGGTGACACTGACGCGCTCACCGCTTTGGTCCACGATATCCGCAAGCTGGAGGTTTCCTTGCAACAGCTCATCCCTCCTGGTGGCGTCTGCATCACTGTCGAACGTGTCTGCGGTCTCTTCAGCGCTGCGCCTCTACTCGGACCTGCCGGTCTCCGCATCCTGACAGACATGGCAAGCCTAGGCATTCGCGTCGATGATTTCCCCGTGCTCGACTCGGACTGTGCTCATATTGAGTACGCTGGTGAACTCATCGATGCGGTGAGGTCGATCTTCCTTCCGCCACCCAACGCCATTGCAGCTGTGGACACCGTGTGGGTAGCGGAGAACAGTACGAATCGATCACTGGCGGCGGTGCTTTCAGCCGTACGCCATAGCTCCACTGTCCGCAGCCTCATTATTCGATGGCAAGATGGTCTCGACGATCTCAACGACGATGAGGACGACGAGCATGGCTGGATCCATGAACAGAAAACGTGGAAGACCATCACGCAGTCGCTCTTCAGTCGCTACGCTCAGCACCGGATCGAAACGCTTTAACTGAGCCTCGAGTCGTTTACTGCGCTTGCGATGGACACCGTTTTAACTACACTCGCTGAAGACGAACGATCCACAAACGACTACCGACCGGAGCAAGAGTGCAACATCACAGCTACTCGGTTCTACCTCGAGGAACCCAGCAGCCCCTTCAGTGAAAGCCGCCGAGATCAGTACACTGGGGCAGTGTACAACAGTGCGTCTCCCATTGAGGTCCGCGTCTCCACTGACTTCTTCACGCCTGACAACGCCGAATGGCGCGGCTGTGTGCTTCCAGGGTGGGGCGAGGCGTGGGTTCGAGGAGACGACGTCCTGTCTGTGAGTCCTATCGTTGACAGTATCGAAGGCTCCCACACGCGCAGTTTTCCCTCGATTATGATCAAGGAAATGTCCGATAATTCCATGGCAGAAGTTGCCGAGCTACTCACGGTCATCGGTCATGAAACACACACGCTTGAGGTTGAACGCCACGAAGGGGACGAGCTCATGGACGAATGGAGTCGCGACGTGTTGATGGCTTGTCCGCAATTGCAAGAATTTCGATTCGACAGGGGTTATTTCTCGAGTCTCGAGCCATTTGTCGACTGTGCGGCCAGCTATGGCACTCGCCTTCGGTGTCTTTCGCTCTCCCGCCTCGCCTCCGATATCCCAGAGCGTGTCTTCTGCTTCTTTGAGGCTCTTTGTGACCCGAACCACGGTCTCACAGTGCACCTCCAAGAACTGAGCTTGGGATTCGACATATTTGACGCGAATATCCAGCCGCTGATCGACGCAGTACTGAAGATGCTCCAAATGAACCGCGTGTTGCGTGGGCTCACGCTCTACCTTACTCTTGTCGACGAGCTCGAGTACCTCCGACCGCTTCTTGAGACGGCTTTCGCGTTTTTGAGTACCGAGAAGACCGCAGTAGCAACGGGTGTGTTGGAGCTTCAAAGCAAGATCACTTTTTTGGGAGTTCTCGGCGTCTCGCCAGCAACACGCGCGACCGCCTTGGACAGCCAGATCATTGCCTCGATCTTCCAGTACGCAGCTCCAGCAGTGACCCGCAAGTGCCACATCCAGTGTTGACCATCGAGAGCCTATTAATAGGATGTTCGATTCTAAATCGTCCGACTTGCACATCACCTTTGCGAAATGAAATGCCAATTAACAATTGTCTGAGAGAAGTGTTTACTGCGACGGTCGCAGATTGGATTCCAGTCCAAGGGTTGATCAGTTAGGGATCGGCGGCAGCACGAACGGGTGGTCCGGGTCGTGGATGCGGAAGTGGCTGATCTGGAGCTCCTCACCGAGGTCCTTGATGTTGCCCTGGACCTTTTCACGGAAGAAATCGTACCAGTTGATCGGACGGTACCGTGGCTTCTCATTCTCACCGACGACCAGTGGCTCAATGACAGCTCCATAGCCTGGGAGATGGAAGTACGGCACCGAGATACGCGAGTGCGTGCCACTGGCAAGCACACGGTGCGGCGGAGCGAGGAACTTGTCGTTCGACCAGACCTGGACAAAGTCTCCGATGTTGATCACGAACGAGTCCTTGAGAGGAGGCACTGTGTGCCACTGCTGCGTGCCACGATGGAACACTTGGAGTGACGCCACATCGTCGTCCTGAAGTAACACTGTCAGCGCGCCAACGTCTGTGTGGTGGTACACGCCCATTGTCTTCTCTGGTTCCGGGGCGATGGGATAGTGGTTGAGACGCATCAAGCCCGAGTTCCGGTAGTAGCGCTGGTTTGTGCTTGGCAGCTCTCCTTCCGTGTAGAACTGGTCGAAGAAATTGGCGCGTTGGCCCAAAAGAACAGCGAGAAGCTGCAGAAGCCGGCGGGAGATGTGTTCCACACGCTCGTGGTGGGCACGCAGTGTCTTCTTGAAGCCAGGAAGAATCTCCTCACTCAGCCACTGGTTCGCATCATTCTCGATCACCCGCACGTACGGATTCTCGCTGGGCGACACGTCTTCGTGCGGAGCAGTGAGATCGAAGACTTCTTTCCAGTCCAGCTTTCGCTTGGTCAACTCACTGTCGTAGTAGCCGCGCGAGTTATCTTCACGACGGCGGATCGTGTTCTTCACGTCCTTGGGAAGATCGAAAAACGCACGAGCGGCCTCGCGAAGCTCTTCGATTTGCTCGGGCGACACGCCGTGGTTGATGATGTAGAAGAAGCCCCACTCCGACAGAGCCTCACGGAGAGCCTCCACTGTGTCACGGAACGGACCATTCGGATCTTGAAGCGTGGCCTCCACCTCGGCGTCGTCCTTGGCAGCCAGCAGTGCACTGACGTCGATAGTCGGAACACGGATCTGCTTCGTGGCTGGGGAATCGTTGGTGGTCATCTGACTGTTCGGTGGGGTTGTGTGTTAGTACTGGTTTCGATGCAACTTGGATAATGGCAAGCCAACACAACTGAGCTTTCGCTGCACGAGAGAGATGCTGTGATCTTTCCAAACAAACTGCTCGCGTTTGGGCAATCTCCCACACACATAAACACACACAGCCCTAGCGTTGTGACGTCGCGCTCAGTGGCCAGTTAATTGGCTAGCATTCTTAGTCGCCAACAACATCGTCGGCACCTGATAATCGCCTCTGCTCGATCGCTTCGACATCGTGGCAGATCCGTGGGCGCTGATTGGCTTGACGATTTTGAAGAAACACTGGATGTGGCTACAGTAATCCGAGTGCAACACGATTTGTGAATCCACAGCACCGCCGCCAGCGATGACGATGAGATCTTCAACTAACGTTACTACTGCTGTAGTGCTGCGAAGTTCTATTAGCCTGCTTGACTCAGCTGTGAGCGTGGAGGAGAGACAAGCTGCAAACATTCTCCCTCGTTTACTATCTGGTGGGGCACTCGTTACTTGAGGAAAATTGATACTACAAGGAAATGAAATTGACATCGTATGGATCGTATTCGATAGTACTCATCACCCCAGCTGTGTGCACCATCTTACACGGCGTGGTCCTTGATCGGGTCCCAGCCAGTGACAAGGTACTCATCGAGCGCGTCCAGCTTGGCGATCTGCTCGGCGCTGAGCGTGACCTTGTACGAGTCCAGGTTCTGCTGCTGGCGCGTTGGGTTCACCGATTTTGGCAGCGTGATAAAGTCCTTGGCCAGACTCCAGGCCACGAGAACCTGCGCCGGCGTCGCCTTGACCTGCTCCGCGATCTCCGTCACGACTGGGTTCTGGAGCTTGTGCGCCTTGGCCAGCGGCGAGTACGCTTCGAGGTGGATACCCACTTCGTGGTGGTACTTCACCAGCTCTTCACGCGTGAGCCACGGGTGCAGTTCGATCTGGTTCACGGCAGGCTTCACGCGCCAGGTCTGGGCGAGTTTCTTCAAGTGAGCCTCGCTGTAGTTCGACACGCCAATGTCACGCAGAAGACCCTGCGACTGCGCATCTTCCAGCGCACGCCAGGCATCCGCACGGCTCACCGTGTTGCCCGGTGCGTGGAGCAAGTACAAGTCAATGTAGCCGCCGCCAATGCGCTCCACGCTTTCCTTCACAGCGCGCAGCACATCGTCGTAGCTCCACTCGCCAGCAAAGTACTTGCTGGTGACAAACACCTGCTCACGTGGCACGCCAGCGTCCACGATCGCCTTGCCCACGTCCGCTTCGTTGCGGTAGAACTGCGCTGTGTCCACGTGGCGGTAGCCGAGCTTGAGCGCACTGAGCACGGCGTTGTAGGTCTCCGCGCCTGGCTCGCTCTGGTACACACCGAGGCCGATGACCGGGATGGAGTGGCCGCTTGGCAGCTTCTTAATGGCGAGACGGACAGCCATGGTGTTGGTGTAGTGGATGGTCGTGAGGCTCTTGGGGAGCTGTGCGGCACGAAGCAAATGCAGGAATGAAGATTCCTGGAGCCGTTAGATCTGCTGGAACTTCCAGCCTGGAAGAGCTCCAAAATGCGCATGAGCAGATGTAACCTAATTTGATTGGATGAGTTACAGCCAATGAAATGCTGTTTTCAGAACATTACGGCCAATCAAATTGTAGAATGTGCGACAGGTTTTCTACCAGGAGCAATGGCAGAGTCTGTAAAATGTGATGCCTGGGGTTGATGACCTCATCATTCTTTCTATCATGGCTACATCGCGTTGCACCTTCACTCCTGCCCAGTTCTTGACACCGT
>JAADXI010000658.1:0-17026 GCA_023337615.1 Pythium brachiatum | reverse complement strand
CCGAGCTTGTCCGTCATCTCCGCAGCGCTCATGGCGTTCGGCAGATCCTGCTTGTTGGCAAACACCAACAAGATCGAGTCACGGAGCTCGTCCTCGTTCAGCATGCGGTGGAGCTCGTCACGAGCAGCGTCCACACGGTCGCGATCGTTCGAGTCGACCACGAAGATCAGACCCTGTGTGTTCTGGTAGTAGTGGCGCCACAGCGGACGGATCTATACATGATGAACAGATACCGTCAGTCACACAGCTCTTCCTAGACACTTAAAGGATCCAACCGAAGCGCACCTTGTCCTGTCCTCCGACATCCCACACGGTGAAGCTGATGTTCTTGTACTCGACCGTCTCCACGTTGAAACCTATCGGATACCATTCGCCGTGAGTCTCCCCATATCTATCGCCCTCGTCGCACCGACTCTCATGTGAACAACGCGCCACGTACCGATCGTCGGGATGGTCGTCACGACCTCTCCGAGCTTGAGCTTGTACAAGATGGTGGTCTTACCGGCGGCGTCAAGACCCACCATCAAGATACGCATCTCCTGCTTGCCGAAGAGGCGTTCAAACACGCGCGAAAATGCCATGCCCATGGTTGCTGCTGTTGTTGTCTTCTATCTCTCTTGGAAGAGGCACCCAAAATTGCGAAGTGAGTGAGGGCTTCTGTGTGGGCGGTGGGTTATTTGCGTGGTTTGGTTTTGGTTTTCTTCCCTCGCGGTCTCAACTCCCCCCCTCCTCTGCTCTCCGCTGTCGTTCGGGATGCTCCGCTCGCCCTCCGCCCCTCAAAAGACACGGCTCTTTCGAGACCGTGATACAAAACGACGACACGCACGGCCGTTTTTGCCAGTATGAACCTCTACAATTACATCACAATAAATAACTTACAGTCCAAGGTGGGGATCTTTATAGACGATTACCTGTGAAACTGAGTGTATTGGTCATGCCTAGTTTTCGTTTGCTCTCGGTAAAAACCAGCTGGGTGAAAAATCGGCTGCTGAATAAAGCCCAATCACAGCGCGCCACCAGGCAATGAGCCCGAATACGGCGGCGCTATCTTTAGGCGGTTTCCTTGCTGTACGGAAGACATGCCGACCGAAATAGCCGTCGCATGTACAAGGAGAGAAACACCTCCACACACGTCGCACGCCGCGGTTGGTGGCGTCCCAGCTCCAAAAGCCAACGCGGATAAGGGCCGGATGTGCCACGCCACGTGACCTGGGTTGTCGTCTAATCGTGCTGTACGCCTCTGATTGGTTGAAATCAACGACCTGACATGTGGCCGTATACTTCCAACGGCTTTGGTACGGTTTCCCGACTTTTCGGATCTTTTTGGTTGGTGGGATGTGTTTTCGAGAAAGGGAAACAAGTGGAAGAAGCGGCGGCAAGTTCATCAAGCAAGAACTCGAAGGCAACTCGGTAGGTGTGGGTCTGCGTGAGAAGGGAGACAGGGATGGTAATGCAAGGCAGACAGAGCCCCTCAGAGAGAAAGCGCGCGTTTGTCCATGTCGTTTGTGTCTCTTGGCGTGGCGGGAAGCCTCCTGAAGGCCCGCGAAAGTCCGGCAACCTCACATTCCCCACTCTGCCTGTTCATGTTTCTCCTACTGCATCAAGCCCTGCATAGGCCTTGCGTGATCTGTTCTACGGCCTACCTGCGACTGCCTGTGCCTCTGCCTGTGCTCTTGCCTTCCTGCCTTCCTGACTACTCCTGTTTCCTCCTGCGCATTGAACTCATCTTCACTATGTTGCCTCCTAGACCAGAACGCCTCCGCCTGATCCTATCCTTCCTACGTCCTCCTCCGTCCTCCTCTCCTCCTCCTCCTCCTTCACCTCTCCTACTACTGCGCCTCTTCCATCGCCCTGAGCCTCCGTCATGTCCTCCGACTACGCCAGTGGCAACAAGCGTCCGATGGACAACGGCAGCAATGGCGACTCCAAGCGCGCGCGAACCAACCCACAGTCATCTCGGGTAAGCTTCCGCCTGATCGTTCCTGTCTCTAGAACAATTATCTCACCTGCCGTTTGCTCTCCGTTTCCCAGGTCGTTTTCGTGCGCGGCCTACCCTCGGACTGTCTCGAGAGTGAGCTGCTAGCCCTGTGCTGTCCATTCGCTGTGGTTGAGAAGAGCCTACTGATCCCGCCAAAGAACCAAGCGTTCGTGCAGCTGCCGGACGTCGCGTCGGCCACCAACCTCATCACGTTCTACCAGACGCGCGACGCCATGATCCGCGGCAAGAAGGTCTTCTTCGAGTACAGTACACGGGACGAAATCACCAGTCGTCACGACCAGGACACCACACACGCGTCCAGCCAAC
Organism: Pythium brachiatum; assembly: GCA_023337615.1. Lineage (NCBI taxonomy): Eukaryota > Oomycota > Peronosporomycetes > Pythiales > Pythiaceae > Pythium > Pythium brachiatum. Next base: position 14,721 of record JAADXI010000658.1, on the reverse strand, counting down.
GCCACGAACCACGCCACGAACCACGCCACGAGCCACGCCACGAGCCACGTCGTGACTACGCTCCTTCACCCCACCACGCTGCACCCCGACCAAGCCAGCAGCAGCCACCACCTCAGCAGCAGCAGTACACGTACGCTCAACCGCCAACGACAACTGCAGCTCCTCCACAGACGGGGGACCAAGTGCCACAACGTCGTGGTGGTGTCGGTGCGCCCACGATGATTCTCATGGTCACGGTGACCAAGATCGAATACGACGTGACCGTGGATGTGCTGCAGCAAGTGTTCCAGAAGTTTGGCAACGTGCAGAAGGTCGTGACGTTCTGGAAGAACGGCGAGTTCAAGTCGCTGATCCAGATGGAGTCGGTGGACCAAGCCCAGGCTGCCCAGGCCGCTCTCGATGGACGCGACATCTACACGGGCTGCAACACGCTCCACGTCGTGTTCTCGCGCCACACGGAGTTGAGTGTGCGGTTCAACAACGAACGATCGCGCGACTTCACGAACCCCAACCTTCCAACGGGATCTGCGCCAGGAGATCCGTCGGGAGCAGACCACGGCTACGATTTGGAGCCACCAGAGCAGACGTATGCGCAGCCTACGCATGCCTACGGCCAGCCACCAAGTGCAGGACAACCTCCTTTGGCTGCTCCGTACCACCAAGGACCACCTCCAGCTTACGGTGGACGAGACGATGATCGGTACCGTCCTGAGCCTCAAGGTCCTCCACCTGGAAGACACACAGAGTATGACTACCCGCCTCCACACGGCAGTGAAGCCCCTCCGATGCGCCAGCTACCTCCTCACTCTACCGGAAGATCCATCCGCACCGACAACCATCGGTCGTGCGTCCTGATCTGCAGCAACATGGACCCTCGCCTCGTGGTAAGCTCTTGTTTTGGCTTTGAGCGAGATGAGGCGCGCGTATCGAGACTGACCGGTGTTGTGTTGTCGATGACTAGGTCCCCGATCGGTTGTTCACGTTCTTTGGCTGCTTTGGCGATGTGCTTCGCGTCAAGATCATGTTCCGCAAGCAGGACACGGCTCTCATTCAGTTCGCTGACGACGTCCATGTAAACTCTTGTGAACTCACCACGATACTTTGCTCGTCTTCTGACTTCGTACTGTTTGATGCACATGCAGGCCACGTCGGCGCTTGACCACCTTGATGGAGTGATCGTCTACGGGAAGAAGCTGCGTGTCGACTACTCGAAGCACACGACGGTGTCCATGCCACGCGGCGATGTCGACCGCTTTGAGTTGGAGAACACCCAGGACTTTTCCTCTTCGCCGCTTCATCGCTACCGCCGTCGAAGCACTACGGAAGCCGTTCCGCCGTCCCCGCTGCTCCACATTTCCGGCATCCCCATGCAGCTGCAACGCGACCAAAATGCGCTCGTCGACTTGTTCGCTCAGTACGGATTCGTGAAAGACTTCCACTACCTGCAGAAAAATTCCAAGATGGCGATTGTGGAAATGGGCACCATGGACGAAGCAATCACCGCGTTGATTTACCTCGACAATCTCACCTATCCCGACTCCCACATGCGCGTGTCCTTCTCCAAGGCGTTCCAGTTCACTGCCGCAGGCGGTGGTGGGCCATCGCCGCACGGCAGTGCGCCACCGATGCATCTACCATCACCATCTTCAGGCGGATATGGAGGCTATCCTGTCGGCAGTGGGGGAGGCTACGGGCGCGAGCCACCGCGTGGCAGGGACCGCAGTCGCAGTCGTGATCGAGGAGGGCCACCGCCGGTGGGGCGTGATCGCAGTCGTGACCGAGACCGTAGTCGTGATCGTGACCGCGGCCGTGACCGTGGAGGCTTCCGAGACCGCGGTGGCCCTGGCCCTCGTGGAGGAGGCCCAATGGGTGGCCGTGACAACTACGGCAGACCGCCACCACCACGACGCTATTAGACTGTGCGACAGCAGTCGTAAATGGGAAATCACATCGACGTATTCATCCATCCATCCACTGACCTCCGTATAGACTTTCATTTCACAACATCATATCAGGCGAGGGCTCTGCTAGAGGCGGCAGCTCTGTTGCAATTGGGGGGTGGTCCTCACTCGGTACTTCTGGCTGTGGAGGCGCGAGCACATCGTGAGTTGTTGTCGGCTCGCTTGCTTCCATTGAATCAGGCTTTGGCCGTGGGGCTTGTGCTGATAAAGAGGCTTGTAGACCAGCAGCCAGCTCACTGCTGCTGTCTACGATTTGACGAAGCTTGGCTTCCCTCGATGCGATCACTTCCTCCGTTGATTCGTCTTCTGCAGATGGTGCCTGAGCGTCAGCGCTTGAGCTGTCGCCGCTGGTTGGCTTGCTCTCGGGTTCGGTTTGGAACACGGCATCCTCTGCTTCACTGTCGCCTGCCTTCTCAGAGACGTGTGGTGCCATGTGGATCTTCCGAGCACGTCGCTTCTCTGCTCGCTGGATCATATCTTTGTCCATGTGGAGTACGTTCCAGCAGATCTTGGGGTGTTCCTCGCCGGGGTATGTGCGCGGTCGAATGCACACTGGACGCTGGCAGCACGCACAGTAATGCGCTGTGTTGCACCGCACACCGCGGAAGTAGCAGACTGAGCACCGCGCGTACTTCTTTTCGCGTCCACAGCTACCGTAGAGAACAGGATATCCATCGTCGTCCCTGGCCCCACCAACAGGAGAAGACTCTTCCGTGGCGTCCGTGTTTGTAGGTGCACTGCGCTTCTTGGACGGGTTGCCGCCTCGCAGTTCACGCAATGTGTGGCCGCTGAAAGTCCACAGTGCCGCCATGCGATCAGACCCAACACTACCCGCGGGAGCGTCTAGTGGCGCGCTGCCAGAGACGATGATCGATGATCCCGATGGCATGCCGCCGAGAGTCGAGCCATCCGCCTCAGCGGGGGAAATCGTAGCCAGATCCACGAATGAACCAGCCACAACTGCAGCGGATGCTTCGATTTGCAAAGTTGCAGCGGTGCCGTTCTCCGTGCTCCGGAAGTGACGCAGCTTGGCCACTGCGAGAATCTTCTCCATCCGATTCGGATCCGCTTGATACGCCTGCAGGCAGAAACCACGCACCTCAGCACCAGCAGCTCATTCCATCTCACGCATTTAATGCTACACTACCTGCTGCACGACAGCCGTGAGCTCCTCGTCGCTCATGGCCTTGAGCGCCTTCTCGATCGACGGCCCAGCGCCCATTATCGCGAGCGCGTCAACCACTTGCCTTCGTCTGGTGATCTCGTGGCCAATTCATCCGCGTCTCACCTTGTTTTGCTCCCACTCTCTCTATCTCACCTTGTTCGGATCCTATAATAAAAGTTTCACCTTGTTTCGGAACTTCAAATGGAGCTCTCCACCCCCGGGGGTTCCATCGCCTCTGCGACTGTTCGCTCACCGAGCCAGCGCCAGCGTCTGGCGGTCTTATACTTACTGCTGTACTGTACTCCTGGGTCGCACCCATGTGTCTGGCATCGGCCACGCTCACCACGCCGTCGTGGCGTCGCGCTGCTGCCGAACGCAGTGGCCCCCATGCGAATAGAACGTTCCGTAGTCAGAGAGAGAGTAGTTCACGTCACGTCACGCACGCCAGCGACGGCGCAGCCTTTCGGCGCACCAGCTACAGTCCAATCCACCTGGTGATTATAGACGATGCCCGTCGTCCCATTCTTAGCTGCGATTGCGAGTCGGAGTCTGTGAACGAACGGCCGCGCGTCGTATGGGAACGCGGAGAACACGGGCTGCTGGGGGCGCTGCGCTGAGAAAGAGCTGGCGACGCCGGGGAGAAAGCGACGACCCACACTAATACCCACACCACGGCACGCGATCGCACCAGCAAATACTGTGCAGTAGCTACTTCTCATTGTGGGTGCAGCGCTGCCCTTTGAGTGAGAGCGAGAGAGAGAAACCGTTGCGAGTCATTCCAGAATAAGACACTGGCATCCAACTCAACTCAATGACGACGAGCGATGTGGCGGCCACGCAGCATCGCCTTCAGCAGCACCAGCAGCAGCAGCAGCAACAGCAGCGATGTCTGCGTGTAGTGGGCAGTGGCGGCGTGGGCAAGCGCAGCCTCGTGACGGCGCTGGGCGCGTCGCTGTCCGAGGCGAATGATACAGAGATGACAACGTACGACTGGCGGCCGGCGCCGACGCTCGCGCCGGTCAAGATCGTGGTGTACGATGATGCTACGCGACTCCCCACGCCGACGAAGGACAGCAGCAACTACGATAGTGGCGACATCCACTTACTGTGCTTTGATCTTACGGACAGCGCGTCGTTCCGCGCGATCCGTGACGAGTGGTGCAAGCGCTTCCAGCGCTCTCCGTGTCGCGCGGTTCTCGTGGGCACCAAGTGCGATGCAGTGGCGACGCGGCGCGTGACGGCTGCGCAGGCCATGGAGCTAGCGCTCGTCGAGTGCGACGAGTTCGTGGAGGTGGGCAGCACGCTGCCGCCGTTCGAAGGCGTGGTGTATTTGCGGCAATTGCTCGCGACGTGGCTCGCGCAGGACCCGTTCTCGCCAGTAGCATCGTCGCCTCTGCAATCGCCACTGCAGTCGCCGTCCAAGCAGCAGCGCTGTGTGCGAAGCAGTGTGTGGCTGTATGATCCAACGGAGGAGATCGATGCGGAAGGCCGCAACGCGGACGTGAAGCTTCGACCGATTTCCAGAGCGTTGTTCGAGATGAGAGAAGCAGGAGGCGACCGAACCAAGAGCTTCGACCGACGACGCGAGCAAACAGTGGGCAAGCTGGTCACGCGGAGTCGGTACTACGGACCGACGGAGAGCAGTCGGTCGATGCGGTGGCAGGCGCATCAGCAGCAGCAACAGAAGCAGAGCTCCCGCAGCGTGGAGCGGCGGCGGCAGAGCACGTCGGATATCGACGTGTACGACATTGAGCACACGAAGCTCGAGAGCAAGTCGTTCATGCAAACGACCAAGCTGACACAGCAGCGTGTTGACGAGATGAAGCAGCGCGCTGCCGCTGACGCGTCGACCAAGGCGAAGAGCTCCAAGAGCGACAAGCCCAAGGACCGGTCGCGCTCTCGCTCTCGGTCACGCGCCATGTCCACGATGCCGGCCAGTGTACTGGCAGACCACCGTGCGCGACTACGCACGGCGTCACTGTCGCCTAGCAACCACCCGTCGCATTCTCCGACGATTCTGTCTCGATCCATGTTCAGTCTTCTCGACGACGACGCGGCGGGCGAGTTCGCGCTCAATCTGCTGTCTCCAGGTGCTGAGAAGGTCGGAGCGTTGCCTGCGCCGCCGCTTCTTGCTCACATCGCGTCCCCAGTTCCTCCTGTAAGCAGCCCCAGAGTGGAGATGTTTGGCTATAGTAGCAGCGACGAGTCCAGCGACGACGACGTCCACGCGATCTCTCCACTTCCTGAAAGAGCTCCTTCACCAGCAGCCACAGAACTCGGGAACCGCGACGAACAAACACAAGAATCCGACGGGGAAGACGAGAAAGGAGAAGACAGCGGTATATTCTCCACAGAAATCGACGACATGCTCGACTATTTTGACGGCATCACGCTGCCCATTTAGCGCACCACACACGCGGACGCGCTCCAACTTGTACCAGTAGTAAATCCTTCTTAAAATGAAATGGACATGCCCGTGACGGTCTCGGCCCACATCATAAAGTCACACACGAGTGAGAACGTCGGGTAAATGAAAGTCGCGGGCTTGTTCTTCTCAAAGAAGAAGTGGCCGGCCCACGCAAACGCGTATCCGACCAGGAGAGCGGTCCCTGCGACGCGCGCCTTGCCGCCAAGGAACTTGTTGACGAGAAAGTACACCGCCCCGACGACCAGCGCCTCTGGAAGGCCGTGGTCCAAGTGGCGGAACGCGGCGAACGCTAGCTGGCCACACTTGATGGCAAACACACCGGCGCCCAGCAGCTCCGGGTTGGCCAGCAGCATGAGGATGATGATGGACGTGCCCGTGACGTGGAGGCTCACGGCCGTCTCGTTCTGGTGTTCGTGCATGCTGAAGGACACACACACACAAAGACGTTAGAGCGAGAAGCTTCTGAGCCACAAGGGCTGTAGATAGCGTACTACTGCGGCCAGAACGACGCGATGTCCCCAAAGGGCTTCTTGGCGGATGGCGTCTGCGGCGGCAGCGACTCCAAGATCGCGGGCATGCTCTGCGTGAGCAGCGCGATGGCCGCGGCCACGAGGAGCCACTGCGGCGTGAAGAACTGCGACGTGTGCGCGACGTGCTTGCCCATACTGGTGTGCTGTCTTTCTCGTGGTGCTGCTGTGGCGATGAGGCGGTTGGACGCTTCTCGTTCTGAAGGCCGCGTCGAACGAATTCCCATTGCCGCCAGGTCCCAAACTTCAAGCCATTTTGATGAGGGGATCACTGATTGGCCAAAAATGTTTTTTGATTGCCTTCTAAAAAAGCGTTTTCTCCTCAATCACGTTTTACGTAAAGTGCTTTTTAGAAAGTATGCACCACCATTCCTGGTGCTGCATTTGCATTGGCGAACATGGCGACGATGGCGACGCGGATGCTGCGGCGTGCGTCTCTCCACAGCAACACCCATAGGCGCGTGGCTATGGACTTGCAGCAGACGCGTGCGCTGAGTACGTTCGACAGCGAGACGATCTACGCGCTGTCCACGGCCGAGGGCAAGGCCGGCGTGGCCGTCGTGCGCGTCTCCGGCGAGCAAGCGCAGACCTGTCTGACGACGCTCACGCGCCACGCGCGCCTGCCACCGCCGCGCAGGTACGCTGTGTGAACACTAGCAACGGATGCAGTGTACATGCTGATGGTTTGGTGGGTTGTAGGGCGACGTTCCGCAGTCTGTACCATCCGAAGAGCGACGAGAAGCTCGACGAAGCACTGGCGCTGTACTTTCCCCAGCCCAACAGGTTCGATTCTCTACTTCTGATCGTTTAGTCCGCGTGTCTGATAGTTTTAATGGATGGCAGCTTCACAGGTGAGGACGTGGTGGAGTTCCACGTCCACGGCAGCGTCGCCGTGGTCTCCGGCGTCCTCGAAGCGCTGAGCCACATCCCCGTGAGTCTCCACTCCATTTCTTCCTGGCACAATCTATCAGAAATCTAACGTGGCTGGACAACAGCACTGTCGTGCAGCAGAGGCCGGTGAGTTCACGGAGCGCGCGTTCGAGAACAACAAGATCGATCTCATGCAAGTCGAGGGGCTCGCGGATCTGCTCAGTGCCGAGACGGAAGCCCAGCGGTCGCAAGCTCTTCGCCAGCTCTCAGGCGACATCGGTGACGTGTATGAGAAGTGGCGGGATGAGCTCGTGCGGTGTCTCGCGCACTCGGAAGCGATGATCGACTTTGGAGATGACGAAGACGACGTCACGGACGACGCATACATGGCAGCAGTGGCGCGAGTACGAGCGCTGGCGGATTCGATCCGCGCGCATTTAGCGGACGGACGTCGGGGAGAAATCCTGCGCAGCGGCGTGCAAGTGGCGATCGTCGGGCCGCCTAACGCTGGCAAAAGCAGCCTGCTGAACATTCTCGCTCGCCGTCCAGCAGCGATCGTGTCGGCGATTGCCGGTACGACGCGAGACATCGTTCAAGTGCCACTCAACATCGCTGGCTATCCCGTGCTGGTGAGTGACACAGCGGGACTCCGCGAGACGGAGGACCTGATCGAGAAAGAGGGTGTGCTGAGAGCGCAGCAGTGTGCTGCAGACGCCGATGTACGTGTCGTGATGATGGACATCCAGGATGTGGAGGAGCTGTTTAGTGCAGAATACCTCGACTACCTGCGCCATGACAATACACTACTGGTACTGAACAAGGCGGACCAAGCACAGCACAGAGAGACGCAAGTCAAGGAACTGCTGGCGTCGTTACAGGCTCGCGAGCTCCACTGCCGTGTGCACGTGATCTCGTGCGCTCAAAACGAGGGCATCGACAAACTGATTGATGAACTGTCGGCTACAGTGAAGCAGCGGCTCCAAAATTCCGCCACGACGGCGGCCAGTGGCGCGATCATCACGCGAGAACGCCACCGCCAGCATCTCACTGAGTGTCTGCGATGTCTCGAGCAGTTCCTGGAGTACCCAGAGCAGAGTGAGATCGCTGCGGAGGATCTGCGTCGTGCTGTGACGTCAGTCGGGCGGATCCTGGGACGTGTGGACGTGGAAGACGTGCTCGACGTGCTGTTCGCCGACTTCTGTATCGGCAAATAATAGAAGACCCCCACAAAGACACTCATGAGATTGAACCAGTTGACTTTGATGGGTAAATGTGCGAGTGTGGTGTTGTTCAGGGTCTTCTTGCCGTCGAAGCGTCGAAGCGTCGTCATGATACGGTTTTAGCATCGGCATTTCGAGACCAAGCAGACAGTCGCGATGGAATTCGTACCTGTGGAAGTGTACGCGAACGAATCCCTTGTGACGTCTGGGGACGAGTCCAGCAACGACGGAGACCGCGACAGCAACACTGGAGATGCTGGGTCGTCCTCCAGTCGCAAGCAACCGGGAGTGCGGGCCCCAAGTGCTAATAGTCGCATCGCACACATCCTTGAGCCAGACTACCTGCCGCCAGTGAGTGTTTACAAGCAGCACTATAGTAGAAGGAGCTCTGATGTGGTGTGGAATTGTACGTCAGGTACCGGACAAAGCCTCAGCGTTCGAGTGCTTCCGCGTTGTTGCAGACCGAGGTGTCTTCGGTGGACGGGTACGGTGGAAATCCCCCCTCTTCTTCACGGTCTTGTCTCTCACACTAAATATCAACACTAGCACGACGGCACGATCATGCACTGGAAGATCCAGCAATCGTCCAGCGTCACGCCGCTGAACGTACGTTCACAACGTGATACTCGCGCCTGTACCACGAACCGCTCACTCATATTCCACGTAGGTCTCGCATCTGCGTGGCCATCTTGGCGCCGTGCTCACACTCGAGTTCTGCGCCTCCCTGGGAAAAGACGGCCTGCTCTTTTCCGGCTCAGCGGACCGTTCTATCAAAATCTGGGACCCGTGGCGTGGGTCGGAAGCCGAGCAGCAGCTCCATGGCAGCCGCAACGACCACTTCTGCGTGCAGACACTCCCCGCTCACCAAGCCAGCGTCACGTGCCTCAAGCTTCTGACTCAGCAGCAGCGGCCAGGCCTCGTGAGCTGCAGCTTGGACCACACAGTCAAGATCTGGTACCCTGCGGAAGGCCGCGGACTGCTGCTGTACCCGTGGTTTGTACCAGCACAGACCATCTCGATGTCCACCACGATCTGCTGGCCGACAAGTCTCTGCATCCGTGACGCTGCGACATCGTGTTCATTGTTTGTGGGCGATTCCTCTGGCTGTGTCTCTCACTACATCAGCGGTTTATCTCTCGGAGACGAAATGGATGCTCCAGACGTACCCACGTCCAAGACAGCGAGCGCTGGCAGTGGCTCCTCGTCATTCTCATCTCGTCTCCAGTTCAAGCTCAAGCGCAAGCACACTAACTTCCATTCACTGGGGGTAGTGCAGCTACAGCTCATCTGTGAGAACAACTTCGTCGTCTCGCTGGGGTTCGACCACAAGGCCCACATTCTCGACGCAATGAGCGGCAGTGTATCGGCAACGATCACGAACCGTAACCCCACACGGTTCACGTGCTGTGCGTGGGATACTCGTGGTGGCCAGTGGCTCTTCCTCGCTGATTTTATCGGCAGCGTCCACGTCTGGGACGTGTTCCAGGACAAGTGGGTCAAGAAGGAGACCTTGGCGCGACGCGGGACGCCGTTAATTGCGATCCACTTGCAGCCAGCGAGTGATTGGCTGTTTGTAGGAGTCGCGAACGGCATCAAACAGTGGAAAATCAACCGCGATGTTGGCTATGGAGAGTGCACAGGCCACTCGGCTGCTATTGTCGCTTTCGCTGTTCTCAAGGACGACGTCTTGATCGACACCAATCAAACGACAACGACTCTGAACCAGGCCATCACAAAGTCCAGTCGATTCTTCAGTGTCTCGCTGGATAATACGCTGCGTTGCTGGGACGCATACGATATGAAAGCGGCGTTTGGCTTTGATGAACGGCAGTCGGAGATCACTTGCGTCGCGCCGTCGAAGAAATACTCCAAGATCGTCACGGGCCATGAGCGAGGATTCATCAAGGCGTGGAGCATCCACACAGGCCAGTTCACGTCCGCATCTCTTCCTTCCAAGAGCGCCGTGAGTTGCCTCACGACTGGCTTAGTGCGAGACCAAGAATTTGTGTTTGCGGGCGACGTGGATGGGAACCTGTTTTTGTGGGAGCTCGATGTTGACAGCCTGAGCTTCACGGCTGCAGCTCCAGTCTCGCTTACGAAAGACCTAAGTCGCCGCGACGAGATCTCAACGATATTCTTCTGCAAGGGAGACTACCTCAATCCGCTTGGTGGCTCGGAGTTTCTCGTGATCGGCTACCAGAATGGGCACATGGCGATCTGGAGCTGCAGCAAGAAAGTGCTTGTGAAGTCTTGGAAGGCGCATGATGATGCCGTCACTAGCATCGCATGTCACGGGTGCTTCGTGTTCTCTGGCTCGGATGATACGACGCTGAAGATCTGGAACTGTATCCATCTCCACGATCCATACGAACTTGCTCTGCTGCGACTTCCGAACGTGAGCTATTCGTGTGGTCCCGGGTCTGCCATCATCGCCGTTGACGTCGTGCAGGAGAGTGGAGCGGTGCTCTGCGCGTCTGCTGACGGCACAGTCGTTGTGTGGGATTACGGAGACTGCGAAGACAAAGAAGGCAAGGACTTCGGGTCGTTCGGCAAGATTCTGCATCACGGCCGGTGAGTTTCTCGGTGTTGTCAGTCCACAGAACCCCTCTTGCTCACGGGTTTTCCACCACCACAGCCACAACGTGTTGCTGAGCTGCATGCAGTACTGGCCCTCGCGCAAGTCCATGCTGTGCGGCACCAGCGAAGGCCGCATCCTCGTCCTGGCGCTGCCTCCGCAGGTACGATTCTCCATCCATTCACTCCTATCGTCACTCTGAACCCATTTCTTCACACGTCGCAGGTTTTCCACTTGCATCCGCCAGTCGACAGTTAGAAACCGCCCTACAATCAGTGATACAAACCTCATCTTCCCAATTCCCTACAGTGTTGCTCCCCATAAATCACCAGCTCCCAACAATGACGGCCGTGCGCATCGCCGTCGTCGGCGACTGCTTCGTGGACGTCGTGGCCGGCACGCTGGCGCCTGAGCAGCTGCCCAAGTGGGGCGGCGACGTGGAGGTCTCGCGTCCTATTGAGCTGCAGCCCGGCGGCTCCGCACTCAACACGGCCACGCACATCGCGAACCTCGCGCAGGGGAACACAAGCCACGCGATCAGCGTGGAACTACACACGGTGGTGGGCTCGGACGCGTTCGGAGAGGTGCTGAAGACGCACTTGGCGGCGCGTGGCGTGGCGCTGTCGTCTCCAGAGCTGGCGGGTGTCCCCACGGGCGTGTGCATCGTGCTCAGCGGCACGCAGGACCGCAGCTTCATCACGCACTACGGCGCGGCGCGGCTCTACAGCATCGAGGTATGCTGAGTGGTATAAGTGGCTTTGTGGTGGCAGGACTGATGGTGTTGTGCTGTAACGTTAGCATATCGATGAGGAGCGAGTGCTGGCGGCAGACCACCTCCACATCGGTGGCTTCTATAGCTGCTCCAATCTGCAGGGCAAGCTTAAGCCTTTGCTGGAGAAGGCTCACGCCAAGGGTATCACGACCTCGCTGGATACGAACTATGACAGCACTGAGGCGTGGGCTGGACTAGACGAGCTGCTTCCGCTGCTGGACGTGTTCATGCCGAACGAAGTGGAAGCCATGGCCGTCTCCAAGACCGACAGTGTGGACGCTGCGATGGCTGTCTTCGCGGAGCGCGTGCCCGGCCTCACGCTCATTAAGATCGGCGCCGGTGGAGCGCGAGCGTACTGCGCCAAGACCAAGAAGAGCTACCAGCAGGCCAGCTTCAAGGCCAACGTAGTGGATGTGACTGGCGCAGGCGACTCGTTCAACTCGGGCTTCCTATCGGCGTGGAAGGCGAGCAATGGAGATGTCCAGCAAGGACTCCAGTGGGGTTGCGCCACAGCATCACGCTGTGTGGCTTCTCTTGGCGCGTGCTCCGTTCCTATCACTCATGCAGATGTCCAGGGCGTGATCGCCGCGGGGAATACCAACTAGAGATACTAGTACCAGGAAGGCAGTGGGATTAGTTGTCTTTCTTGGCGACCACCGCGGTCGTCGAGCTGTGGTCTTGTGCCTCTTCAATATCAGACTTGGCCACGGGCACGTTGTCGGCAACCAGAGCGTTGCGAATGATGTCCTACAGTCCATTCACAGTCACATACGTCACCACAGAGCTCACCAGATTATCATCAGGAACGTACCTCGATGTCCTTGTCGATTGGCGAGCCGTACCAGAGGATGCTCTTGTCCTTGCCGATGATGAACAAGTGGGGGATGTGGGAGATCTCGAAGCGTACGAGGTACTCCTTGCTCATGAGTCCGTCCTCTATGGCGACGCTGAATGAAAAATCCTTGAGCGACTGGAAATTGCTGGCGTTGCGTCCTTTCTCTTCATACGCAGCGAGCTCCTCGCGCTTTTCCTGCGTCAAACCGACCATTTGCACAGCTAATACACACGAGCGTAAGCCAGCAATACTAGCATAGAGAAGACCTTGACCCTTCATGATCCTACCTCCATGCGTGAACGTCTTGCGAAGCTTCTGAAAGTTTTGCAGCGCAACACGCGAGTCCTTGCACCATGTGCCCTGTAAAAATGCTCACTCGGTGTGAGTATAATCGTACGTAGATCGTCCGCCCTCGTGGCGTCCACGTACAAAGAACAGCAGCAGCGTGACTTTGTTTTCCTCGATTTCAATGGGCGAGCCGCGGAACCACTCGATGCGGTGCAGCGGGTGGACTGAGCGCCGCTTCTTGCCGTGCTCTTCGTGCATGAGCGTCTCGTACTTCATGGTCGAGAGCCGATTGTAAAACACCGCGAGCGTCACAGCCGCGACGAACGCATAGTCGCGTAGCGTCCAGGACTCGCCCGCGTGGCTCGTGAAGGCGTACGTCAAGTATGCGCCCAGTCCGCCCAGCACCAGCGCGTGCAGCGCCGCCTTCTTCACGCCCATTCTGGATTTCCTTATCGTGTGGATCTGTCCAGGAGCTCCCAAAAAGACGCCACCTGTCGAAATGGATACCTTCAAGCAACAGTCAGACAACATCCACACGTTGAAGTGAGACCGTGCGAACCTAATGAAATACGTACTTAGTGAATATCAACTGTGAACTGAGCCCAAGGAGAAGCGCGTGCCCGTGGCACGTGGTGCCGACCACAAGTCCCGGCGTGCGTCACGCTCACTACGTTATCCGCGCCGACTTAGTGAACCACTACATGTGCTAGTTCGTTTGGCTGTTCAGTACGGAGCTGCGCCTTAGGTGGACCCGTGGATTTGAACTGTACCGGCTTCTCAGAAGCCGCCGAAAGCCGCCGTCGGCATAGCTTTTGGCATGTCTCTCGTCTTCTGACTATCTTGCTGGACGCCGTATGAGCATCCCCAGCCAGCAGCTCACGTGCTTTAATCGATGCCGACTAATGCTCTGAGCAACTTCAACGCTGCTTGATTGGCCTGAGGAAGCGAAGAGCTCAGGGGCGATCACATCGATTGGTTCGAGGCGCGTCTTGGAGCAAGTTGAATGCTGAGTTTTTTTCTGGTACATTCAACGAAAGATCCACTTGCAGCAGAGTGTCTCGCGGCTCCATCATCTGCTAGTGAGCAGCGTGGTTACGGTGGGCTACTGTACTTTACGCGGCTCCCAGTCGACGAAGGAACATTCGGCTGGCCCACGCGAAGTCGTGGCAATCGTCGGAGCTACCAGCATCGGGAGGCCTCAAACAGAGTTCATTCCTCAATCCTCTCCACTCCTGACGACCCAAGCTTGCCCTAGAGTATCTTGTCTTCTACTATGACGAAAACCGACGGACACAGCGTGGCTGTGGCATTCGCTCTGTGCTTTGGCGCCGGTTTCGCGACGGTGCTTGGCGGCATGGTGGTCTTCAGCACGCGCCTCGTGCACCTCGCGAACCCAATCAGTTTGGCGATCGCGCTCAGCGTCTCCGGTGGCGTGATGATCTTCATCTCCCTAGTGGAGATCTTCGGCAAGTCCGTGGAGCTGCTCACGCTGGGATTAAAGACGGACGAGATGACGGAAGAGACGGCCCATGGCCATGCGTGGCTGTCCGCGACAGTTTGCTTTGGCATCGGCATCCTTCTCATCTACGGCATTGACTTCATTGTGCACAAGATTTCGCCCGAGACCTCGGAGATGACGGAAGTCGAGAACATCCAGAACCTCCGTCAGTCCATGCAGAATTACGAGCAAAACGCCCACGACGAGAACAAGGTGGCGTACTTGGAGTCTCAGACACCGGAATCTGAGGCTGCTAAGCTCGCCGAGACCACGCGCAAGCAGCTCGTGCGCATGGGTCTGCTCAGCGCGCTGGCGCTCGGTATCCACAACATGCCCGAAGGCATCGCCACGTACGTCGGCGCCATCGAAGATTCGTCGGTCGGCATCTCGCTCGCCATCGGTATCGGTCTCCACAACATCCCCGAGGGCATCGCCGTCGCCGCGCCCATCTACTTCGCCACGGGCAGTCGCTGGAAGGGCATCATGTGGTGTGCGATCTCTGCTGCTGCGGAGCCGTTTGGTGGCTTCTTGGCGTGGCTCACGATCGGCGACGGTATGGATCCGGTGACGGAGGGTGTTCTG